>OY829913.1:273700718-273864984 GCA_963691935.1 Nephrotoma guestfalica
CTACAAAACAATTCCATTTTTGGGATATCCAAGAGCCACTCTAAAACCACGTTGGAGTCCGTCCAGGCATAAACTGAATTTGTGGGTGCTTCAAAAATATTTACAATCTTAGTTGAAAGTTTTGTTGGTAGTAGCGCGGCACATAGCTCTAGACGAGGAATTGACAATAGCTTTAACGGCGAGACCTTCGTTTTAGCAGCATTAAATATGCCTTTTCATGAAATTGAACATTACACGTAGGCTGCATTTGAGTAAATCGAGGAATGCATTTGCCTGAAAGATATCTTAGCTCATTTGTTGCGGTATACTAAATTTGGCAAATTTTATTTGTGACTAACTCATATCACTTGTGACAGTCAGATATGCTCCTTAGTAGGTCAGATTAGTAAGAGCTCCACAACCTGAAAACAAGTCATCTAATTCACTGCTGCCAGTTGTCAATTGGTGTAATGATCTAATGGCGAGTATGGTGAATACGTCTATCCGTATGTGACCGTTCTGAGTTTAAAGTGCTGCATCTCACTATCTGGACTGGGAGGCCAAACAATTCTCTGATAATTTTACGGCTTGCGGATGAACGATAATCTGCATTTTTTTAACGTCCACGACAAATACGATTTTTTGTTTGCGAAACCTTATTATTGTGAACAGATCATCTTGAATTGTCGACCCTGTCAATAATACCTCATTTAATGATAAACCCGAGCTCGATATACATGAGCCATCAAATACAACTTTAAGTTTGTTGGATTCAGAGCTCACTTTAAAAACAGATTGGTGTAGTAAATAATAAACCTTGTCTTGTGTACACAAGCTTTCGTGGTTTGGAATGCATGTCATGTGACCAAGTGCCTCCTATTTCCACATAAACCGATTGTATTGTCGCTTGAGTTGTCCATCGCTCTGGAATTTAAGTTCCATTTCAATCAATCGTGCTGTTACTGCTTTTAAACTATGACATAACATTATCCTTTAGAGGTAGTTATAACTGAGATATCCGTTTGAATATCGATTAAAAACCAGAGTCTAATATTACCCGAATATTATGAATGGAAAGAGTGCACGTCCGTGGTCGTGGTAACTACAGTGGGTAATATTGGTTACTTGTTTTCTCGCGTTACCGGCTTTGAAGTGGTAAAATTATGAACCCCCACTTGTTGAGTCATATTTGTTACGTGTAGTAATTGCATTACGATGTATATGTTCAGCATTGTTAGTAACATTATGTAGGATAGTATGGTGTTTCTCTTTGCATTTATAACATGTGTTTGATGATAGTTATTCGAAAAATGCCCCGTCTTTGAGCAGTTAGTGCATAAACCGAATGTCTGGCGACCTTAGAAATTTAAATCATTTGTAAATTGGCTGGGCTTATTTCAAATAATATAAATAAAAATGTGTAGGCTTGTTCAAAGGGCGAGACTTCATGTGTGTTACGGCATGGCAAAGGGAAAATGATTTTTTAATTTTTTTTCGTTTGTAACGACAAAGAAACCTTTGATGTGATATCCCTCTGCTAGCGCTTCTATGAATGAATTTATCTGGCTCAATAAGATTTCTCGAAACCGGTTCGTAATTGCATGGGAACATCAGACACGAATATCAATTGATTTGAGTTCTAAATCCTATTCAACGGCTTGCGTGTGCACCAATTATGTAAGAAACCGCCCTTCCGCGCGGTTCTTTCTTCCGTCCGTATCACCACCTCACGTAAATCTTGATCTTTTTTGGGTACGAATTGCGTTGAATTGGAATTCTAGGCCATGTTTGGCTCGGCTATGGTGAATGGAGGATCTGGATAATTTCTTGGTCGATTACTTTCAAATTTATTTTGTTGAAAGATAGAACTTGGAATTTATGTTGGGATATCGATTCAGCTCAACATACCAGATTCGTAGATAAAAAATTGCCTAGAACGGCCGAACTCCAGAAATTGTCTAAAATCCATTTTTAAAGCCCCACTCAATTCTGAATACCTGATTTGACAATATTTTTTTTTTTTGGGATATGGCCAAGTTCCATTCGGAATGGTCGATTTGTAGAACATCATCAAAAATACTCGTTAAAATCCCAATACAAGCTGACCTCTGCAAACTAAATTAGAAAGACGGCATGGTTCCATTCATTATAGCCGAATCCGAAAATTTCGTCAAATTCGGCTTTGCACACTAAATTTAAACATCATTTGTTGAGAGATGGCCTAGTACCATTGAGCATTATGTTAGAGTGCCAATCCAATGCTGCATACCATATTTGACAGTAATTAGTTGAGGAGTGATAAAGCTCTATTGAGCATGACATAATATGTCCTGTGCAGTATACTTGGTAATTAAACGAATATTCTTTGGTGACCAAATAAAACATTTGAATTTTTTGGCCTAACGGATTTTAGAGTAACTATTAATATAATTCAAACAACTATGGTTTCAGGAAATTCTATTGTAAGTTGTGGAATTGCAGGAAAATTAAATTAATAAATGTTTGTATTGTTTAGGGCGCCGGAAAATATCAATTTAGAATTAAATTCCAAAAAATTTCCAGATTCACATGAAATACTAATATTTTTTTCTTAGGCTGCTAATTTAGAGAAGAAATTGTTGAAGATCAATACCATCGTTATCCAAAAAACCTCTTCGAAGTAGATTAGATTTGCTTTGCGCCGTACGATTGCTAGGTGTCTGAAACCTAGTCGTTCCGTCCAAAAAAAACCTTTCATATTATTCTTATTTTTGTGTGTAGGAATATAGGCCCGGCGTTATTATTTATTTTAGTTGATGGTTTACTTTGTTTTGTGGTTATGTGCCTGGATTCATCGTCATTCTTGGTGAGCAGAAAATGTAGAATCCAAGGATCACGAGATTCGCTATCAGATCCTAATAAAACTGATTGAATTACAGTTCCTGTAGTAATAAAAATGATTGAATTACTGTACTGACCATAGTAACGCAGTGTTAATTTATCAGATGCTTCGTCATAATTAACATCGAAAAATTAAAAAATGATTTATGAATCGTGCAGCACTTGCTCTAAGAAGATCTTTAAGCAATTGGTATTTATACACGTCTGGTTTGGAGTCGTTATTGTCCTCAAACATATCTTTAAACGAGGGCCATTGGTGTATAATTTCCGTAAATTAATTCTCGGCAGCTTCACGCCATTGGAGGTACTCATTCACATAATATGCAGTGATTCAAAATATGCCCTTTGTTGAGAATACATATTGCTTAAAATGGTGTTGAAAATCGTAAGTGATTGGATTTTCGAATGGTTTTTCGTCCTTTTAGTTCACGACTCATAGCCGCGTCTGGCTTTTATGTCTGTTACAGGAGCAAAAGCAGTTCATCTTCGATGGCATAAAATTCTTACTACCACATGTCAAACTTCTGGAACCTTATTTCGATCTCATCAGTTGTTTCATACTCATCAGTATTATCAGCAGACGTAGACGCCTAGTCAGAGAATCCAGGATGCCACGTTTCTGTACAAGTATCGCAGTGTTTTCAAGTGCAGCAGAAAACCGAAGAGCACCCAAAAGAAGAAAAAAATAAAATGTTTTAATTGTGAGTGACATAAATAGTGTTGTGTTGCGTGACAACACATATTAACGTTCACATGTATTCCCGTGATATGAAAATTTCAGATTTGACCCATTTTTTTTATAAAGCAAAGTCCTTTGTGTATTACATTTTAATTTTGGGCTTAATCCTACGTTTTTTTTTTACATTTACGAGTGCATGCTGTCGGGGGGGCCAAAATTTCTGGATTACATTGTTCGAGTTAATTTTATCGAGACCAGGATTCGTAGCAATCGGTTTCCAGGCCTAAATAACTCCATTTAAGTTATTTTTATAAAAAAGCAGCGCAATAAATAATGAATAATGAATAAATTTGATAAAATTTTTATTTTATCTTATAACCAGGTTCGTTGCTTACTCTTAAAAAATATTTTGTGTGGGTGTAATTGAAGTCTTTTGTAGAAATTGCTGATATTAACATTTTAAGTTTTATTCTGAAGAAAAATTGAATAATTTGTTTACTATAAAAACGATAAACGGTAAATAGTGATTGTTCAGGAAAATGGCAATTAATATCCGTAAGTTTAAGCCAAAATTATGTGACCCCAAATACTTAATGTATCTTTTCGGTATTACCAAGACCTTTGTGAAATGGTTCCGGAAAGTCACCTCTGGAAATGATTATAGTTAAATATGGCAAAAACTATAACTTTCATGATATAAAAAATATAACGATAGTAAGATGTATTATTATGAAAAATAATTAATAAGATAGCGGCCATTAGTAAAAAAAAGCGATCGACATTATTTAACTTCCGCGTTCTAAAAATTCTCCTTATCCAGCTTATTTAATATTTAGTAATTACACACATGAAAGTATAATTTTCAGTGTAATTAAATTAATATTTTCTGTAAAAAAGATATGCGAAATGATAATTTATTAATATTTTATTTTTCCGGAAAGTTCCGGGTTTCACACATAGATATGTCAGAAGTTGTATTTTGCTATGCTATGTGAAAAATTTAAAAAAAACGGGTGCCGCTTGTGTTGACTGAGAGACAGATGGAAAATCGAAGAGCCACTTGTGAAATTTAGCCACTTATGAGCTGCTGAAGCAAGGCGAAACTGTCAATGGGCAACGCTACCGACAACAACTCATCAATCTGAACCATTCATTTCTCGAAAAACGGCCAGAATAGGGCAAGAGGCACGAACGGATGATATTGCAGCACGACAACGCTCCATACCATCGCAATTCTATCGTCCAGGACATTATCAAAATGCTGAGATGGGATCTGCTACCCCACCCGCCTTATACGCCAGAACTGGCCTCCTCAGATTGCCAATGCTGTATAAGGTAGCAGAAAATTTCCAGCAGAAAAATGTGTTTTTGCTATTTACCGCTAGAGGCATCACTATCACAAAAAGGAAATGTTTTCTGCTGATATTTTTTGAAACAGAAGAGAAAATATATGTTTAAACGTTTTGAACCGAGAAAAGTGAAATTTTTTTTTTTAAAAATGAAAGGCTCTCAAAATATACTAAAATTATCATAAACATGTTAATGCAAATACACATTGGTAGCACTCCGAGTAGATGTTTTTGTGGTAGCTGAAATCATAATCTACATGCATGAGCAACATCAGAATCACAACTGGCGTCAGTAGCATTCCAAAAAATTTTGAAGTCATTCTAATGTGAAATGGTTTCAGTTTTTTACCAAAAGTTTTAAAAAAAAACCTGTAACTACTCTAAGTATATTTGGTAGTTACAGAGGGGTTTTTTTAACACTTTTGTTAAAAAACTGGAAACATTTCACATTAGAATGACTTCAAAAATTGATGGAATACTACTGACGCCAGTTGTGATTCTTATGCTGCTCATGAATGTAGATTATGATTTCAGCTACCACAAAAACATATACCCAGGATGCTACCAATATGTATTTGCATTATCATGTTTATGATAATTTTAGTATATTTTGAGAGCCTTTCATTTTTCAAAAGACAATTTCACTTTTCTCGTTTCAAAACGTTTATACATATGTTTTCTCTTCTGTTTCATAAATGCTTTATTTTTCATAAAACTTTCTGCTGAGAATTATTGATTTGCTTAAAGATTGAAAGATGAAGCAGAAAAAAACTTTCTTTTTGTGATAGTGATGCCTCTAGCGGTGTATAGCAAAAACAAATTTTTTCTGCTGGAAATTTTCTGCTATCTTATACAGCATGGATTGTCACTTGTTCCGGTCGATGTTGCATTGCTTAGGAGTCTACATTGGCCCAGGTTCGAAGAAGTTCAAAACTGATTAGATGAATGGTTTTGTTCGAAAGACGCGTCGTTTTATCGTCGTGGTATTCATGTATTGCCAGAGAGACGACAAAAAGTAGTAGATAGCGAAGGACAATACTTTGAATAAAGCATTTTTTATATTTCTTTTGAAAATTTCCATTTTTCATTTTTTCAAAAAAAAAAACAGAAATTTAGTTGCACACCTATTAGCGGTTCGATCCGGTTTCAGCCATTACTCGAAAAACGTTTAAACAGGTTGACCAATATTCAGCCGCTTTAAGAGCCACCTTAATATCTTGGTGGAAGTTGAGATTTTGAGTATTGCTCGTCGGTCATTTTCGGACGGTTTAGCCTTTACTGGAAGAAAAATTCAGGAGGATGTAATATTATCCTCATACCGAGGATATGGCCCATATTCAGCCGCTTTAAAAACAATTATTATTTTTTTGTGGAAGTTAAGGTTATGGGTATTGGACATCGATATCACTATGATTTTCGGATAGTTCTGGCTCTAGCCATTACCAGTAAAATGTCGGATGAGGTTGTAATCGGATCCTTATACTGAGAATGAAGAGAAAAAAAGTTTCAGGAGTTTGAGGAGGTTGACCAATGTTGAGAATGACCAATATTCAGCCGCTTTAAGAGCAACCTTAATATCTTGGTGTAAGTTCAGATTTTCGGTATTGCTCATCGGTCTCACTATGATTTTCGGATAGTGCTGGTGCTAGCATTTACCAGTAAAATGTTTGATGAAGTTGTAATGAGATCCTTATACCGAAAATGACTCATATTCAGCCGCTTCAAGAACAACCTTATGATTTTGGTGGAAGTTGAGAGTTTTGGTATTGATCATCGGTCTTAGTAAGATTTTCGGATTGTTCTCGTTCCAACCATTACGAGTAGAAAGTTTCAGTTGGCTGAAACTGGGGACTGAAACGGGAGAATGTTCCATATTCAGCCGCTTTAAAACTGCTGTAGTATTTGCTAGAAATTGAGGTTTTGGGTATTGGCCATCGGTCTCATTATGATTATATAATAGTTATGTGTCTAAGTTTAGTGAAACAACTATGAACTTAAGATTCGAAATTAAATTTGAAACATTATCGGTCCCCTACAGCCCATACGGATTGACTGATTAGGATGTTAGTTCGTTCTTAATATTTTTCCAATAATTCAAATATCCTAGTGGCATGTAAATGAAATCTGTGAACCGAAATTGGCAGCAACTCCTAATTAAAGATTGTCGATTTTTATAGCTTTTCCCAAATATTTCAAAAACCATAATCAAAATTATTCAAATTATAATTTGCCAAGTAAGTGGTCCAAAATTTAAGCTAAATAGTTTTTCAGGAAAATTGACTTCTCGGTATTAAATTGTTTACGTCATTTTCGTTCATAATTTCGCGAAAATCAGTGTACGGAGTGTGACAACTTTCGTAGAAAGCTTTTTACTTTTTTCATTGTTGAAATGTATCAAATTTACGAAAACCGACTAATAATTATAAAAATCCATCAAATTTATAGATTAAATTTTTCATAAAAGCTGCCACTGTAGGCTTTCTGAAATTTAAGCAGGTATGAAAATGTTTGACCTAACAGAGAGTGTTTACCAACATTTTGTTAAGTTTGCCGTAGAAATCAAGTATCGCCTTAGAAATCAAAAAAATTATAGTGAGACCGATGACCAATACCCAAAATCTCAACTTCCACCAAGTATTATGGTTGCTCATAAAGCGGCTGAATATGGGTCAATATCCAGCTGACATTTGAGCTAACTTCACATACATCTTTATCTAGTGGTCTGAAGTCAAAGTAATCCAATAACAAAATCCGGACTATATAGGTTTTGTAAACTACAGTTGTAATGCTTCACAATAAAACAATAAGCATATGCAGAATGTGACATATTCACTCAACAGAAAATTGCAAGCTAGGAATTTAGATAAATTAACACAAGTCTATAAAGGAAGCACGAATGTTTCATTGAACGTAATTGCCTCAGACCATTCCAATAGTGACCTCTAGGATATTCTAGAGGGTTGCCGCTATGAGTGTATATGGTTTTCGTTTGTGCTAGAAGCTGAAGCTGACTTATCGCAAACCCAAATTGAAGTTCAATCAAATATACCTGCCTATACACAAAAAATGAAATTGTTTATTCTTCAGAAATGTTTTAAGGCAAACAAGCAGAATGAATTTGGGAAGAAGTTATCTCCAATACTTTTCTAAATATGGGATAGTCTACCAATTTTCTTGCAAGTGGATACGGCTTTCGCATAGGGAAAAGAAGGCGGAGTTAAAAATGTTAATTGTTAGAATTTCTAAATCAATGACCATGACGAGTATATCGTGTCTATGTAAATTCACCACGATTTTTTCAATAAATTTTTTATTGAATTTCGACAGTGGAGAACTACCGTATAAGAAGTTCGCAACATAAATAATTGATGTTTAAAGTAGGACACATCTATACATACAAATTTCTTTAAATAATTTTACCTAAGATGCTTAAATGTTCCAAATTAGATTTCAAACATATTTCTTGACCTATTTTCAATATCAGTTTCGCCCACAACACTTCCAACAAATACATTTCTCTAATAATCAATTTCCGAGTAGATCATAAATTTCCACATTTGATAATTTCATTTTTGGAAAGCATAACCGATCGTTCTAACCAACTAATTCGATTGCTGAGTTCTCCATTTTGATATACTTTCAAGTTGCAATCCATTCATCGATAATCTTATGAAAGTCAAATTTCAAGATTTGATTTTTTTAAGAAAACGCCACCTTCTACAGTAAAAATTAATGTTGACATAAAATGTGTAACATGATCTAACACCACAAGTACCTTACGAGTGCCTAATATTCAAAGAACGAAAATATTTAAGTAAAAACAAAATTAAATTCGAATCTTAAATATTTTACATTATTAAGGTTAAAAGTAAAACGCACAACACGTGAATTATTATAAATTGAGCTTATTAACGTTAATAATTGAAAGTTAATCTTACACCTATTACCTGTGTACACATACACAAATTAGAAAAAGGTTTAATCTAGTTATTAGGTGCAGAACGTAATAATTACAACACGAACTACATACAAATTTGTGTTAACACTACATTCGTCAATCAAATTGTTTATAGAGCATGACATTAGTTTATCTCAAACTGAAAATCTGACAGAATTTTTTTTTTTTTTGTTCGTCTGCTTGTCAAAAACCGAAAAAATATGTTAATTTAATATTTCGCGTTAAAAATAGGCGGCTTTCGTAGCAAATTACAGAGGAGATGTAAATGGTATTATAAAGTCTTGAGAAGGTCAACACTACATAAGCGCAGCCAGTGTGTATTTTCGAAATAGAACAAAGTTATTATAAAATTGGTAAAAAAAAAGTGGCCAAGAGGATGGTGTACATTTAAATAATAACTGGTTGGATGAATTACAAATTACATTTAATTAACATTTATTATATTGAAAAAGAGGCGAGAGTACCGTTACTATTATACACATTTACGAGTATAGATTATGGGAATTTGACGGATTTGCAGATATATAGTGTTTACAATTTTTTTTTTAATTTAATTTTTTCAATTGCCGGAAATCTGCTGTAATTGGTAAAAACATGTCTATTTTCTAAAAATTTATTTTCTGGTACGTCCTATTGGTTACGGTATTTAAGTGGAATGTGATCAGTAAAAAATGGAAAACCAATTTTCCATACTGTGCCAAAAATCTTGAAGATGTATTGGATTTTTAAGTGGTATGATCACTCACACTTGAAAGAAGTAAGAAATCTTAAACGTAAGTGGAGTTAAGGCTTGGGTTCTTCAGCCCAATGTTTTGTGCAATAACCCCAGTTTCAGTTTCAAGCTAGTTTGACTTAAAACAATCATTCAGATGTCATCAGTGTAGTGGTTACTCTTGTCATACCACTTTGTTGATAGTAAATTTGTTGCTTTTTCTCCCTTTATAACTAACGCCGCGTGCGTCATCACTATATAAAGCTCTCGAGACTACACTTAATACACAGACTTAGTTTAATAATTATTTACAGTTTGGGGACGGGACTACGGAATATCCAAAGTTTAGCATCGAATAGTTGTCGGTTCTGTGTAATAATCAGGAGGTACAAAAATATTTGCCGGATCCGGGTTAAATCCGATATTTCAGCCATATACAACTTATAACCATTGTTAACTATGTATAGTGAAGTTTCCGAAAAACTAAAATTGACAAGAAACTTTACATCAGCCCACAAAGTGTAAACCAACAAACTTTCTTTTTTAAATTTGTTCAAAATGTTTAAAAAATTACTCGATCGATTTCGACTTGTTAGGTCATCATCAGGAGTATTCCTTAAAAAATGAAGTAGAAAGGCAAGTTGAGGAGTTGCTAAATGAAGGGATCATAAGGCCATCGAGGTCTCCATATAATTCACCAGTCTGGATTGTGCCAAAAAAAATTAGAATGGTGATAAATTATTGAAAGCTACATTCAATCAACATTCCCGACAGATACCCTATTCCCGAGATCAACGAGGTGCTCGCAAAACTCGGTAAAATTAATTTTTTTACTGCCATTGACCTTAAAAGTGGTTTCCATAAGATTCCGCTCATGGAGTCCGATATAAAGAAAACCGCATTTTCTATCAATAACGGTAAATTCGAGTTTGTAAGACTACCCTTTGAACTTAAAAATGCCCCATCTTTCTTCCACAGAGCACTAGATGACATTTTGAGAGAACACATCGGTAAAAGGTGTTACGTTTACATTATAATATTTGGCAAGAATGAGGAAGAACACTTTGAGAATATTAGAGCGGTGTTTAAAACGCTGGAAGACGTAAATTTGAAAGTTTAGTTAGATAAATGCGAATTTCTACAAGAACAAGTAGAATTCTTGTTTTATAGCTGAACTGTCCCCACCTTCAAACTTGAAGCAACTAAGATCATTTATAGGCATGCCAGGTTACTACCGCCGGTTTATTCGTGATTATGTGAAATTGGCAAAACCCCTGACATGCCCTTTAAAAGCGGAAGATGGACATGGACGAGTGTCTAAGAATGTCTCAAAATCCAAATCGATTTTTCTCAATCTAAAAGCCTTAGACGCTTTTAACAAGCTAAAATCCACACTAGCGTCTGAAGAGATAATATTGACTATTCCTAATTTCAACAAAGACTCTGAGTTGACTACAGACGCCTCCGACTTCACCATGGGTGCTGTCCTAACTGAAGCTAGAAGACCAATAACTTTTTTCTCAAGAACTTTAAGCAAGGCCGAAGAAAACTATGCTACAAATGAAAAAAAGATGTTAGCAATAATGTGGTCGCTTAATTCCTTGAGAAATTATTTATATGGTTCTAGACGAGTGAACATCTTCACAGATCACCAACCACTAACGTTGAGTGCAATAAGAACAATAATGCTAAGATGAAAAAGTAGAATAGAAGAATATAATTACGAGCTTAAGTATAAGCCCGTTAAAACCAATGTAGTCGCCGATGCCTTACTGAGGTATGTCAATCACCCAACACAGTGAGGAGAGTTCATCCAATGGCCTAATACCATTGGTGGAATCACCAATTAACGTTTTTAGAAATCAATTGGCACTCAAGACCGATGAATTCGAAAACAAGTATCAGGTAAAACCTTTTTTGTCATCCTGCCATACTAGGCACATATTCACACAACCAGACTTTACAGAGGCCGAACTCGTAAGGATCTTTAAACGATACTTAAACCCTAACGTTGTAAATGGACTTTTCTCATAAGAAGCATTACTGGGGAAGATTCAAGAAATCTACTCTCTTCACTTTAAAAATTACAAAATTAGATCCACACAAAAAATGGTAGAAGATAAGGAAGATGAAACACAGCAAGATGGATTAATTCTTAATGAACACAAGTGAGCCCATAGCAATGCATGTGAAAATCGGCAACAAAACATTCCAAGGTATTATTTCCCAAAAATGGCAGACAATCAGATAATCATAAACATTTTCCAAAATGTAGGGCTCCTGATAGTTAGGATTAAGGATATTTGAACACATAACCGGGCTTATTAAATGTAAATTCGGGTTTTCCGAATTTTCCGTCATTACAAAATGGCGGGGCCACTACCGGAAAAAAGATTTGAGTAGATCTAGGCCTGTGTAAACGGATAATCCTACATATTTTCCAAAAAGTAGGGCCCCTGGTAGTTTAAGGATTGTTACGACACCTTGATGGGTCATAACATTGTTTTATATGTAATCTTGTTTTTGAATTTTGAATTTCTATGCTCTCGAATAATTGGTGCCATTTTCCTGATGGCAGTGTCATCTGTAGATGACATTAATATTAAATTTGTTGGGCAGTGTGCATGGGCTTTAGTATTATATTCTATGTTTTTACCCACCCTATGGCATTGCATAAACGTCGAATGATTTTGAGAGCGAGACGAATGTTACTCCTTGTGCGTGTGTGCGACCGGCGAAGATGTAGAGAATATTTTTTGTTGTGTTTTCTCGTTTTGTAGTGTGCGATTGATGCGCGGTGTGAAAGGGTGGGCGAGTGGGTCGCAAAAAATCAAAACTGAGAAACACCAACGAACAAAAAAATATTCTTGTAGATTTTTGGTGGTACGAGAAATTTTTTTGGAGTCTAGTTTTTTAGCTTGTACCATATAGTCTAGTTCTTGTATTTTTATTAAATTAGAGAAAATTAAAATCCCTTAAAATATAACAAAACTTTTTAACTGGTCGCAATTAGGCCGCAACGGTCTTGGTGTGGCATGAGGGCTATAAGGTCGCAACAGTTAATCTAAAGATCGGTTAAAACACCGCAACGAACGAGTAGCCTATCAAGGCCAAATTTATTTACGGCGGGAAGACGTCCAAAGAATATTTATGGTTAACGGCGGAAAGATGCCCAACGAATATTTACGGTGCGAGTGGCCAACAACGTGGTCATTCTCATTTTTGGCTTACGGCGAGAAGACGCCCAACGAGTATTCTACGTTAAACGGTGGGAAGACGCCCAACGATATTTATGGTGTACGGGTGGCCAAACTCGTGGCCATTTGTAATTTTTATTAACGGTGAGGAGACGCCACAACCGATTTTAGTGGGACCTAACCGATGGTCAAAGGTTCCAAAAAAGTTTTTTATTTCTTTTCTTGAGTTAAAATTTTAAATTTTTTTTCAATTTCAATTTTATAGCGGTTGCTTGGCACGCGCGAGTTTCACATTGGTTTCGCTACGTTAATTATTCATGTTTAGCGTTCATTTTGCCAAAAATTATTATTTTTTGTTTCATTTCGATTCATAAATTGTTCAGGTCAGCGACAATTTTTGTTCGATATTTTTTTAATCTTTAGCTTCGGAATTTTCACATTTGACCCTTTTAGTTTGATTTTTTTTGCCTCTATTCCCCTTTCGTCTCTGATTTTTTTTTTTTTGAAAATGTATTTAAATAAAAACAGCACGGCATAGGTTTCCTGCCATTTGGTTTTATTTTTTTCTCCCTCATCGGTCTCAATTTATTTTTCCGTTATTTCCATGGTTTTGTTACCTATTTTTGTGTTTCTGTTTTTGTTTGATAAAATGAATTATTAATTTTCGGATTGGTATGATGGGGTCTCATTTCGTGTTGGTTCCATAGTTGCAGGCGGGATGGACAACCCCAGTTATTATTATATTTATCTCATTGTTCCTCAAATTTCGGCGGATTTAATTCCGTGTAAATTTAATTTAGTTTCAGTTTTTTTAGTTTATTTTTATTTTTGTGTTCTGTTCCACGGCGCAGGCCAGGAATGTCCAAGCCTCAACGAAAGATCTAGTCGGCAAAATTACCGTGAAAGAGGACTCTGCATATTTAGATGAATCTGCAGAGTGGTTGTTGAACCACTCCGTAACAGTGAAATCACCTGCCTTATTAAATTATATATTACATGAATTTGGTTTTCCGAATTTTTCGTCATTACTAAACGGCGGGACCACTAGCGGAAAATAGATTTGGGTAAGTCTAGGCCTGTATGATCATGTAGTCATACACATTTTCTAAAAAATAGGGCCACTGGTAGTTAGGATTATGAATATTTGAACACATAACCGGGCTTATTAAATTTGAATTCAGGGTTTCAAAATTTTCCGTAATTACAAAACGGCGAGACCACTAGTGGAAAATAGATTTGAGTAGGTTTAATCCTGGGTGACCGTATAATCATACACATTTTCCAAAAATTAGGGCCTCTGGTAGTTCGGATTAATTATATTTGAACACATAACCGGGATTACTATATATAAATTCGGATTTTCCGAGGCTGTATGCCTCATTGGAAGTCCCCATAACAACGAATGATAAAAAAGTGTTCCAGCAAAAACCAGCTGATGCACGTCGTACAATAGAATGTCGAGATTGGGGATGAATCGAGACAAAATAGGACCACCGAGCTGGCGGCAAAATCTCTTCGTATGAAATCATGAGAAGGAGAAAAAACTTGTATAATTTTAATTTGCCAGTATCACTAGATCAAAAAAATTTACCCCCAGAAATTGACGGAAATGCAACGTATAATAATTCGCTAAAGTGTCCTCAAAAATTGATGAATCAATGTATATAATTTTTTGTTCATTTCACCTGAGTTGGAAAACACATTCAAGTTTTTTTAGTATTATGAAATACTTCACATTTCTTTACGCACAGGTGAATTCTTCCTAAAAATTATCCTAAATAATTTTTTTTAGTTTTAGGAAATAGTTCCACAAGTTTAAATTCCATGCATATTCAATTTACTGTAGTGAGCAAGATCATAATAACCAGATAAACAAGAAAAAAAGTAATGAACACAATTTCGGCCAGGAATAGTAAACATTTTAAACTTAACAAATTCAAGAAACGCCGTTTCACAGGACTCACTAATTCTGATGACATGCTGCATGCGACTGAGCAGAGTTAACTACATAAAAAAGTTCTGAATAAATCTGTCAACGGTTCTTTCTAACAGTTTTAAAACGGTCAGACTTATACCGACTTTGGGTATACAACTCTATTCCTGCTCCAAATACAAGAAGTAATAGCAAATTCCACGCGGGCTTTCGACAGACGGAGCAAATGATCCATTAATGTAAGATAGCTATGCTGCAACAAAGCAGAACAAACTCAATCAGGATCACCAGACTTGTATAAGATGCAAAAGAAAACAAACTCCCGTGTGCAGCATCGTACGTAACTTTTGAGCCTAATTGAAGTTAGCAGATTCGGCAGCGATAATATAGACTTACTAGTCGCGGCAGAATCTAGATCAATGATAAAGCTTCCAGGAAAATAAACAGAGAGAAGAAATGTCCCCACATTCTTTGATGACGAAATAAACGGCCAGTGATGTGCCGATTTTTACGCAGATTTTTTACGCGTAAACTATTTTTTTACATTAGAATTTTAACCACAGGAAAAACGTAAAAAATGTAAAAAAATGTAAATAAAGTAAAATAATTGTTTTAAACGTAACGTTTACATAAAAAGTTTGTTTTTTATTGTTTTAGACCTGAAACAAATTAAGCAGCCGCAGCAAACAGCAAAATTAACTAAGTTTTAATTTATTTATGGAGTAACTAAAATCAAAAGTTTGTCACCATGTCATCTAATTAAACCTGCTGCTCGCTACTGTACTTCACGCTTTACATTACTTCCTGATATTTATAATTTGAAGTCGAAAGTCGAAGTTCCACTGAAGGAAAGCAGTTTTAAACGTTAGGCGATTTTTAATTGAGGTGTGTATTTGATTTCAGTTTGAAAAAATCCGCTCTATTTGAGCAGACGTAGCAGGAAGATTTAAAATATTCAAAGCTAACTTGGAAAATTACGGATAATATATTCCCGCCGTGCTCCAATATATATAGGGTGCAAAATATAAGTGGTTTATTCTGTTTTCGTAGTCTCCTATAGAAAATATAAATTAATATTTTTAATGAAGTTATTTATGAATACTAATATGTAAATGAATTTTAAATAATTACCTGTAAGCAGTGAGTTGTCGTAAAATGAATGTAGATAGTACCCAACTAACGCATAATCATTCAATGCCATATCACATCGCCGTTTGTAATTTTCTTGCATTTTGTGTTTGTATTTATCTTTAATTTCAAATGAAAGCCACACAAAGGCTGCATCGGGCAACGAAGAATCTGGCTTTTGGCAGAAATAAATTAATTTGCAGATGGGGTGCAGCATTTCGTTCCCCCCTTTTATCTTTTCTATAAATCATCGAAGACTAATTTTGATGTGGAAGATTTAACATTTTTAGGTTTTTCGTCTATAATTATTTGCTTTATGAATTTCAAATTACTAAGTAGGTTTTCGTGTGCATCTCTATGTGAACACCATCTCGTTTCACATGCCAACTTTATTCGTTTGTCACCTTTATTCAACACAGCCCTCTCGAAATCGATATTAGATTCCCCGTATGGCTGTTGCAAGCTGAATGCCAAACGATATAATTGACATTTTTGACCATTCTAATCAAGTTACTCGCATTGTCCGAAACTATGGCATACACATTTGTGCCGTACAAGCTTTTCCCGAAATCGATTGATTCGCATACCATTTCGGCTAGTTTATCTGCCCTCTCGGATTCGCCACTTAAATCCCATGCATTTAGAAATGATCTATTTCCGTTGTTCCGATGAATTCTTCCATCCATCACTTAACAGCACAGAATCAGTTGGTAAGGATGAACAGGTTTCTTTTAAACAATTTTCGTATGTGTTATGTAATAGTCTACCCGACAAAATCTTCCGGCTGGGAATAAGATGGTCAAGATGATCGCTCATAAGATGGTTTAAAACCTTTAACTAATTTTTTAAAATGTGGAGATTCGATGTTGCTAAAAAAGATATTACAACCTTTATATTATAATCTTTTTGCCCATCAGTGAGTAAACCTAGTATTTATTAGATAGTCGAAGAGAATCCATTTGACAATTACTATTCTTGGCAAGATTTTTTTGAGCCTAGTGACAGCTCACATAAATTTGAACTACTCACAAAATTTATTGAAAGAAGATCTGAGAACAGATATTAGTTTTTATTGAAAGGCTTTTCCGCCGTTAAGAAGTTGTCCAGTCGAAACTTGCACTTGTGCACCATTGCAAAGGTATCTTCAAAGGCAGTCGAAATTGCATTCGAAAGTGGTGATGAACAACTTAACAAAACCACTTGTACCATACGTGGTTTGCGCATTTAAAAATATTAGAATTGTTATAAAGGTAACATCCCGTACAATAAGATGATTTGTCGATGAGATATCGCCACCCTTATAATCGAAGACTCAGCGACAGTATGCGCCAGAGTGTGCGTTTTTTGGCTTTCATTTCAGGAGTAATGCCGCGGTAGATGGGGTAGCAGGCTCTTCAGCTGTCGAAACTAGAAACGTACGTCGCATTCCGCTCATCCTTGCGTCCAGTTTCGCATATGTAAGATACCCCTTGGATGACCTTAGCATCCGAATTAAGCAGGCTGACCCTTTAAAAACCCAACCAGTTATACTACGATGCATGTCGTTAAATTTTCCGTGTCATGTATTATGGGCGGTTTATCAGATGTTATCTGTTTCGTTAAAAACAAAGCCGACTTAGGTAACCTAAATCAAACATAAACATGTCCAATACATTACATTTTGCATAGTTTGATGTGTGATAGCAAGTATACCGCTGCACAGATCTAAACAAACAATTAAATGTAACAACAAACTAAACGTTATTTTAATCTAAAAATTCGATAAGGCTGAATCGCAGGTACAATCTGAGCACATAAAATATACCATCCAATGTAAATAATAAAATGTCATCTAAAATGTAAATAATTAAAGACAATTCGTCGTTCTATGTACTGTACACAAGAGTATATACGTAAGAGATTTGTTGTTGTCTCCGATCGAATACGCCCGACCTTCGATAACCTCGAAATAAAATTATACGAAATTCACAGAACGTTAAAAATTTAGCGCATGATCGATCATATGCGCGATTAGAAAATTTTATTGATTCTCATTCACATTATTGCACCCACAGTTTCCTCGTTCTATAATACGAGGCGAGTACTACAAACAGACAATTCATTTGCTATTTGTGCAATTGCCAGTCGTCTTACTCGTAGTACATGCAGAAATCAAATTATAATTTTAAATTTGTATTCTAATTTTCTACGTTCGAATCCAAAACTAAATCGAACAAAATAAATGTAATTTTTTTTCTTTTTTTATAATTTTAAGATCGATAATAAGACAACGAAGAAGTACTGAATCTGTATTTCTATATGAATGTCATGATCGTAATCGTGATCTCGAAATTCTTTTGGGAAATGGATATCACAAAAACGACAAAAGAAAATTAACAAAATTTAAAATTTTTAATTGAAATGATTTTGCGGTTGTTGTTGTACTTAAAATTAATTTAATTTACGATGAAATGCTTACACACGTAAAGTAAATCGAGAGGTTGGTATACATAATAGTGTGGTACACAAAAAATCTGGATCTTAATCGTGATCGATGGCTACACATAAAATCGTTGAATGAGAAGGTTAACTCATTCTTCGAAAATACATTAAAGGATTAATTAAAATAAATTAAATGCACATAAGACTTTACACAAAAGATCATTAAACGATTGGCTTTAATATATGCAACAGGTAAATTGAATGTCTTAAATATGTGCATATACGTAAAGTGTTATATGGAGTGTTTATATTTTTGGGTCGAAGGTCAAGAAATTTTAAAATATTTAAATTAACTAATAAATTTATGTGTGAATGACAAAAATGAAAACTTTGAATGTACGAACTAGGAGTTTATGTAAGCCAATTCTTTCTTGTGTTATCTGAAATTAAAAAAAATTAATCAGACAACACTAACATAATTATAACCCTCTAACTCTTATGTGAAGTTATTCCCGCCCCGTTTTATATTATATTTTATTCCAAATACACTTCATACGTGAAGTTAGCCCCGAATAAATCAAAAAGTATATTAAAATTATTTTAATTTGCAACCTAGCGGAATTAGACTCCGAACAAAATATTTCCATGGAATACATTTTCGACCAAAAATAACATTTTAACTTGACATGAAAAAAGTATTCATTTGTTGGATCAGATCTATATGGTTTTGCAATGGCCAGACCTATACCTCACTTTCTGCGAACTATGAACAAAATCGTACCGTTGCAACCTAGCAAAATTAGGCTCAGAGCGAAATATTTTATTTAAATGGCAAATTAAAATGTTATTTTTGGTCAAGAATGTGTTGCATGGAAATATTTTGATCGGACCCGAATTTCGCTAGGTTGCAACGGTACGATTTTGTTCATACTTCGCAGAAAGTGAGGTATAGGTCTGGCCATCTCAAAACCATATAGATCTGATCCGACAAATTAATACTTTTTTCATGTCAAATTAAACTGTCATTGTTGGTCAAAAATGTGTTACATGGAAATATTTTGGTCGGAGCCGAATTTCGCTAGGTTGCAACGGTACGATTTTGTTCATACTTCGCAGAAAATGAGGTATAGGTCTGGCCATTTCAAACCATATAGATCTGATCCGACAAATGAATACTTTCTTCATGTCAAATTAAAATGTTATTTTTGGTCAAAAATTTATTACATGGAAATATTTTGGTCGGAGCCGAATTTTGCTAGATTGCAACGGTACGATATGGTTCATACTTCGCAAAAAGTGAGGTATAGGTCTTGGCATCTCAAAACCTTATAGATCTGATCCGACAAATTAATACTTTTTTCATGTCAAATTAAACTGTCAATTTTGGTTAAAAATGTATTACATGAAAATGTTTTGTTCGGAGGTATAGGTTCGGAGGAAAATTGAGGTATAGGTCTGGCCATCTCAAAACTTTTTTCATGTCAAATTAAACTGTCATGTTTGGTCAAATATGTATTCCATGGAAATATTTCGCTCTGAGCCTAATTTCGCTAGATTGCAAAGGTACGATTTTGTTCATACTTCGCAGAAAGTGAGGTATAGGTCTGGCCATTGCAAAACCTAATAGTTCTGATCCGACAAATGAATACTTTTTTCATGTCAAATTAAACTGTCATTGTTGGTCAAATATGTATTCCATGGAAATATTTCGCTCTGAGCCTAATTTCGCTAGATTGCAACTGTACGATTTTGTTCATACTTCGCAGAAAGTGAGGTATAGGTCTGGCCATTGCAAAACCTAATAGTTCTGATCCGACAAATGAATACTTTTTTCATGTCAAATTAAACTGTCATTGTTGGTCAAATATGTATTCCATGGAAATATTTCGCTCTGAGCCTAATTTCGCTAGATTGCAACTGTACGATTTTGTTCATATTTCGCAGAAAGTGAGGTATAGGTCTGGCCATCTCAAAACCATATAAATCTGATCCGACAAATGAATACTTTTTTCATGTCATATTAAAATGTTATTTTTGGTCAAAAATGTATTCCATGGAAATATTTTGCTCTGAGCCTAATTTCACTAGGCTGAAACGGTAAGATTTTATTAGTGTTTTCCTAAATGTGTGATATGTAATTTTTCGTCCTATAACCAAATTAACATAATCTTGCCAATTTAAAAATTATTTTACTTCATTTTATTAAATTATTACATTTATTTTGTGTGATTTGCAAATTAAAATAATTTGAATATACTTTTTGATTTATTCGGGGCTAACTTCACGTATGAAGTGTATTTGGAATAAAATGTAATATAAAACGGGGCGGGGATAACTTCACATAAGAGTTAGAGGGATATAATTATGTTAGTGTTGCCTGATTATTTTTTTTTAATTTCGGGGATAAAATCCGGGGATATCTTCACATACGTATCCTCTGACCTACTATAAAATCGCGTTGATGGCTCCTCGAATCATGCAGCTGTTTATTTCTCAAATGCGCATTTCGAAGTGCCATAATACAGATTCAAATTATGGGTTGCAAGTAATCAATCATGATTTTTGTATTATGGATTCGAATACCGCCGCATTAGCTACCGATTGATGTGCAGACCATTCTGAAACTTGGATGGTTCGATTAAATGGTTTAAAAAAATCCTCACCCAGAGAATAGTTACGTGTGTGAAGCTGGCCCGAAAACGCCTTTAAAATTTAGGTGTGTTTCTCCGCTAAATCCATTAAAAGGCTTTCAGCCCGAAAAATTAAAAAAATATGAAGAAAATCAAATTCCATCCCGAGAAAATAAAACAAGCTCACGCACACACAACAAATTTTAAGTATAAAATTACCTTACAGTGGGGAAAAGCGACCTCTCCAGCTGATTTAATATCCGCTCCTGTTAGAATAGGTTTTGGAATTATGCTCAAACGTCGCTGAAAAATTCTCCGTTAGCATTAAGCATACAAATGCTCATTATCTTACAATGGGGATAAGCAACCTCCCCAGCTGATTTGATATTCGCTTCTGTTGGGCTAGGTATCGGAATTATTCTCATACGTCACCATAAATTTCTCCGCTCTGCCAGACTCTGTAAACGGAGAATTTTTCAGCGATATATGAGCATAATTCCGATACCTAGCCCAACAGAAGCGAATATTAAATCAGCTGGGGAGGTCCCTTATTCCCACTGCACGGTAATTTTATACTTAAAATTGGTTGTGTGTGCGTGAGTTTGTTTTATTTTCTCGGGGTGGAATTTGATTTTCTCCATATTTTTTTTAATTTTTAGGGCTGAAAAGGCTTTTAATGAATTTAGCGGAGAGACACATTTAAATTTTAAAGGCGTTTTCGGGATGGTTTTCGGGCCAGCTTCACATACGTAGAATAGTTGTTTATATAATGGAGTCGCAGAGAACGCGCAAAGATTTCGTCGTGTTTTAAAAAATAAACACGGAACAATGGAAATTTTGATTAGAGTGTCTAGTGGGGTTCGTTTTAGAATTGGGCGCCTATAGAATTGTATCCCGATTAAATAAATTCTTCCCCTGAGCATTTCCCTATGCTTTTAACACGTCTATATTAACACAGAACGTATTTGGTTAATAGCGGATTGCTGTTGAAATTACTTCAAATTGAGGATAAATCTATTTAACCAAGAAAAATATGGATTCCAATAAGGACAACGTATAGCTAGGGTTGCGATATTTCCCTTAGATTACTTTATTTAAATTTATATATCTTTCGGAATAAGGTTTGCAAGTTCGAAATTTTTGAAACACTTCAATTCCTCGAGCGACAAGCATTCCAAATTAATTGGTCCGCCCTGAGTTTTGCTTCTAAGATTTAAAACATATCATATAATATTAGCCAAAACATAGCTCGATTTAAAAAAAAAGGGAACATTGTTCTACCATAAAAGTTTTTGCTTCAATCGACTCTTGGGGCCTCAACCATTACATTGTCAACATATACGTCTTTCACTAACATTCTCGAAATGACAGCATTGTCATTTCTGATTCTTTACGCAATCATTTTGATGCATCGTGTCGCTAAAAACGATGTATAAGTTACAGTTTTAATCTCTGTTGTAATGCCCCAAAACTACCCGCAATTTGGCAGTGCTGTCATTTAACACCTCTTGGTGAGACAAATAACACTCTCTATGATCAGCTAGCCCAAATTTTGAAAAATGGCCGCAAGCCAAGCTCATATTCTTTCATAAAGTTGTGGTACAGAGTTTTGAACGCTTCGAATTAAAGCCAAAACAAATGTTGAGCGAAGTTGATTCGGTGATATTTTAAATGATAAATGAACTATAAATTTGTTTTCTTGGACACTCGTTAGTATATTGGGGCGCTTCTGGTATGCTCTCAATATCCAAAAATTCTAGATAATGGTTGACTTTAATTTTACGTTTCCCGCTAAATATCCAGCAAAATTTTGTTGTCTTGGTGACAATAATTTTTTTTTAGAACAGATTTTGTTCTCCGGTTCCAATACGTCTAAGAAAAAATCAACTCCCAATAAGACGTCAATAACCTGCGACTCTCCAATATTTAACGTTGCAATTTTTGACATCACGTATAGTTTAAGCGAACTTATGTACGATTTTTAATGTTTCCCTGAGTTTTACTCACGAATTGATCTCCGAAACCGTTAAGTTGACGTTCCCCGAATTTACTATTAATCACGACTCAAAAATACCGGTGTGAAGTTTTCAGCATTTATCAAAAGTGTAGCTACACAAATTAACCAAAAACAAAAATGTAAATACACAATTTAACAAAAAGTGTAGAATTACATAAAAAAAATGATGGCAGGGTTGAATTTATTATTTATCCCACTAAATCTAGAATTAAGTGTTAATGGCTGTTAAACATCTACACGGCCCGGTTTACACTTCTTACATTATGATTTCCATTTAAACTAAACAACAAAATTCCCCGAAGGTCGCAGTGATATGCCGTGGATTAAATTAGGATGGTGGATGTAATTCTACACTTTTTGTTAATTTGTGTAGCTACACTTTTGATAAATGTTGAAAGCTTCACACCGGTATAACGCTCTTAGTACTTGATGAGTAATATTGAAATTCCTCATATTTATGGTAGCGAGAGGTTAAATCGACCGTGGATGTGGCATTTGCTTCACTAGTTTCCGCTGGAGTTGATGATTCCTTAAGAGGCTCTGGATGTATAGTAAACTGTGAGGCTGCTTTCTAAAGCAGATTTGATATCTAACTCTTGTTTTACAATTATAAATGTTGTGACTGGTGGTTTAGCAGTTGAAGCATCTGATATTTTATGTTAAAAATTTATATCACGCATCATGCCTAAATTTCTTAAATTGGTCGCATTCATACAGCACATGCTTAGTTGAATCCTTGCATAACATACCTGCGCTAAAAAAGGTGGTGAAGCGTTGGGTTTCTGTATGGTTACTAGTTAACAGGTTTTAGCCCTCGAATAACTACATGAGCTCTACTATTAATAGTCGTATCTTATTTGTAATTGTTTGATGTATTGTCTGTTGACTTAGAAATTTCCTTACGAACGGCCCACGATATTCCGTTTTTGGTCGTACCAATTATGTTCATATGTTTAATCAAATCAGCGTCTTCATCATAAACAACACTTAAGGTACTGAAATTTTTGAACATCCGATAAATTGGTGTTATCCACTAGCATATAACAAATGATGCGAAAAACGGTTCGCAACTGTATATCTTCCTGTAGGATCTCTATAATTTTGGTAATTTCACACGGCCAACTAATTTCGAATGTGTGCTAGGAGAGCTTTACGTCAATGATTTGAAGCGACAGCACCTTGGCTTGTACCATTCAAGGCCACATAATATAAGTAAGGCCTCGACCCCGTGATATCCTAAGTTTTCAATCAAGTCTAGAATGAATAGCTCGATTTTCAAATACCTGTAAGTAACGTTCTCACGTCGTTTTTTTCGATTTTGCAAGTTTTGGTCCGGTTTTTGTTGCAATTCATTTCATTATGGCTGTGCGGCTATTGACCGTGCAGCTTGCAACCTAATTCGAAAATGTGCAAATTTTATGTGGTTTTGTGATGAATGTAGAGACCTAATCAAAAATAAAACATTCCGTTTGCTTGAGCATCACCAAATCTTGGCTGATAATGCTCAGCTAACAATTTTTCATAAATTGTCGGATGAAGTCTTGAAAAATTAAGAACAAATTGAAAAAATTTTAGAACGTATTTCTCAGATTGGTCTACCTTCTGTTTCGTCAAATATACATATACAACAAAACGTACCATATCTGCAACTGCCACCTTCGACAAATACGGCACCATATGAAAAGCCTGCTGCTTTGCCGTTGGATACCTTGTCAATATCTTTGTGCTTATCACGTGATATTTCTGCCGGGGTTAGCTTACCTCTAATTGATGTTGCTTTTCGTTAGAAAAACCATTTTCTGAATTGGCTGCATCCAACCCATCTTCCACAGTTATGAGGTTGGGAAAATCGTCTTTGTCTTTGGGTTTATCATCTGCAGCAGTCTATAGCAGTCAATCAACCATATATAGGTGCTGTTACATCTGACCTTCCAAATAGTATTTTACCTGTTATTAAATCTGCAAGTCAAGACAATAGTTCTACTTCTGGTGTAACAAATAAACCGATTTGTGGTACTAAGTGCTAGAATCAAAATTTTGGCGTTAAAACGATTATACCGATGCTTTGGTTACACGTATCAAAATTCAATACCGATACAACCGAAAATGATATTTTGTTAATGGTAAAAACATCTTTGGATACTTATAATTGTATAAGGTATTTAAATTAGTGCCTGAAGGAAGAGATCTTGGCTCCTTACAATATACATCATTCAAAGATAAATTCATCTGCTGATTTACGTCATAAGGCTCTCCATCCTAATATTTGGCCAATTGGAGTAAATATTCGGGAATTTAATAATGTACATTTTTGGGCGAGATTGCCTCATCATACGAAGTTTCGGATTTCTGCTGCAATCAACACATTAATAGATTAAATTACCTTTCATGTAGTGGTATAGCTGTTCCAAGTGACAATCCGCAGGTAAATATGGATTCATGTTTAAAGTTCGGCCACTTAAATGTTCGAAGTTTAGTAAAACATTTTGCTGCCGTTACAATTTTATTAAATGAGTACAAATTTGACTTCCTTCCGTTAACAGAAACTCTTCTAAGCTGTTATAATATTATCCGTTTTGACCGAATTAACAATACGCGATGGGGTGGAGTTGCCATTTATTGTCGATCTGCATTAAAAACCAAACAAATATTCTCCGGTGCCTTTGGTAAAGTAGAAATTTTAGTATTGGAGCTTACGGAACGTATTGGTAAAATCCTTATAACTATTATTTATAATCCTCCCCCTGCTTGTCCCGATGGTGTTAATAATATGGAATTGCTTTTTTTAGAATACCTATCACAATATAATCAGCGGTACCTGCCATTTTGGATCATGACTTGATTTATGCTTACTACAAATTCTGTCGTACTAAAGACAAAATTTATAATCCATAGTTCGAGATTATAACTCTATCAACTATGAAAATTTTATAAACCATTTCCTTTCGTTAGGTTGGGGTGGATTCTATTTTTATATTGACATTAACGATATCGTTCATAAATTTAATACATATGTGTTACAGTTAGATTCTGCTTGTGTACCTCGGAAACGAAGTATTAAAAAATGTCCTATGTACAGATTTTGGACTTAATGGCGCGTAGAGATTTAGCTCACAAAAAATATAAAAGATCCAATTTAGTAATTGATTTGGAATCGTTTAAATTTTTTAGAAATAAAACTAATGCGTGCATCAATCAAGTGAAAAATAAATTTTATTTTGGGAATATGCATAATCCTAAATTAACATGGAACAAATTAAAATTGCTTGCTTCTCTTAAAATAGTCAATCTTTATGTGTTTTGATTTTACCGAATTCGGATTATAGTAGTTAGTTACAATGGTTATTCATTTGCATTCGATTGTTTTGATGAGCTGATGGTACTGAATTCCATTAAATCTATTAAATTAGATTCAATGGCATATGGTTTTTGCCACATATCACATTCATTGTTAATCAGTATTTGACGAAATCAGTATTTCCTAATTTATGGAAAGTGGCTTCGATTATTCCTCTTCCTAAAAAGGATGTTATTTCCACTGCTTCTGACATTCGCCCGATCATCGTATTTTGCCAGCCCTTTCTAAAGTCTTGGAAAAAATTATGCAAATACAAATGCTTGAGCATTTTAATTGTTTCAATTTTCTTTGTAAATTCCAATCGGGTTTCAAATCTGGTCATAGTACTACAACCGCACTTATTCATATAGTTGATGATATTTCTGCTATTATGGATAAGCGAAGCTCATTTGCGATTTTAGTACTATTGGACTTCTCTAAGGCTTTTGACTGTGTTAACCATACACAATTGCTTCAAAAGATTCAGTTGTATTATAAGTTCTCTAATTCTGCTATTTTATTGCTACATTCATATTTCAATAATCGCAAACAATTTGTAAAACATGGTGATGATATTTCCAACCTACGCGATGTTTTTGTTGGTGTTCCTCAAGGATCAATTTTAGGTCCTTTGCTTTTTTCTATTTACATTATTGATCTACCCTGGCATATTTTAAATTGTCATTATCATTTTTATGTTGATGATTTGCAATTATATATTGGCGGTGACTTGTCGAATATATATGAAGTTTTGAGATATCTGAATGGCGATCTTAATCGCCTTGATCTTGAGTTTTGCACTCCGACAGGAAGTCATAAATGTGTTTCATTTCAACACAGGTCGTAATATGTCGATGAAAATTTGCTTTGCATCCTGCCCCTATCGGGATTCGAACCCGGTACCTCCCGATCCAAACGCCGTAGCTTTAACCAATGTGCCATTTGGTCGGTCAAAAGATGGTTTATTTTTAAATTTTCGTCTGATAGTTTTAAACAAATTTTGCCCTTCTACGTCACTAATTTGTAAGATTCGATGTCTTAATAAGGTTGGTTTCAGCTTCTTAGTATTACAATTTATTCGGCTTTTGCTGTAGTTAAATATTGCTTATCATTTAACTCGATTTTTAATTGTTTCGGACAGGAAGTGGCATAGCAAACAGCCCACAATTTTATTTAAATAAATAAATTATTTCGATAAGTTAACGCAGCCAACAAACTTTATTTAATTACTTAAAGTACTAATTATTCAAATTTTTTTATTTACAGATTTGCATTCGCTGTGCAAGTGAATTTTAAAAAGCTGTACAATTTTTCAATGACTGTGTCATATATCAGGTTTGTCAACAAAATATTATGCTATATTTTGCTAGATGACTCTACTTCAAACAAAGATTATCACTGCCATTATCAGTTAATTAATTTATTTAATTCAACAAATTAAGTTGCTCTAGTTGCGTCTGAACATACTGCCAGCCCTGAATTAATCCGATTCTCTCTCCGACTCTCAATTGATAACCTACAAATTTTATTTACCGCTCTTTGAATGATATTGTCGGTATGTCCCACTTTTATAGTTGCTACTCGTACCAAGCCATATTTGCCAGGATATACTTCTAAAATTCTGCCAAGAGACCAAACATAATGATGGTGATTTGTTTCTGTTCTGGAGAGTAGTGATATAACCCTTGAACCACCGTCGCCAAAAGCTTGAGTAAATTTATTTGGTTGTTCGTTCGTTTATTGCCGCTTCTATTTTTAATACCGCAACATTTACCGCAACAGGTTGGCATTCAACATTTTTTCTGATGCTTCCCACAAACCTCCCATATTCTGAGTCTCAGGTGGTATGAAATGCAACTTAATTTTGTGCCTTAACAAGAACATATTGATTTCTTTTATATTGGATACAAGGAACTTTGAAGGATTCTTGTAAATTAATATTTACTCCAACATAATTTGTGCCATTTTCGCTATAACTTCCGAATTGCATAGGCCGCGTCGTGAAATGAATCGTTAAAGAGCGGAAATAAAGTTCTGTGTTGTAACGCGGCCTTTACAGTCGCAGAAGCTCTAAAGATACCACCGGTGGTGTTGTGGGGTTGTGATGTCGTCCTTCCTGGGTCTTGTATTTGCTTAGGAGACCAAGAAATTTTTTATAAATAACAGTATTTTTTAATTTGATTTTGTTATTACCATCTGCAAAACTAAAATTTTTTTTTAAAAATTCGAGAACTTTTCGAATAAGTCACCCGTCCTGTACTATATCCCCGAAAATCCGTTACCAGCAATTGCGAATAGATAAAAAAATTAAAAGAATTTCAAAATGAGGCGTGTTGCTTATTCTACCGTTGACTTGGATCAGAACGATAGCACACCTTTACTACGCCTGCGGTTCTCCAAGGATGCACTGTCGCTTTTTTGTATTTGTCCCTGATGCAACGTTTACTTGTTTGCTTTCGTTGCCTGCGTGTTTTATTAAATGACGCGCCTAAAGGATTTTATTGATGATGATTTGGCGATTTTGGTTTTGAATTTTGATAGTTAAAGGCACTTACTTAACAAAGTTTCGTCAACATTGTTCTTTGACATATTACCAAAAGGACCACCATAATTGGATGAAGCCTGGATATGGCGACCGATTGCTAACCAAAGGCAGAGTATATTTGCCAATTGTTGCCCAAATGCCTCCTAGATTATTACATTTCCAAACAAGTAAATGCGGGTCTCTATTATCCTTTAAAATTGCTACGATTTCCGAATTAAGGAATCGGAGTTCGAGCTTGTAATGTGAGTTTAACGATAGCGTCCTGAAACTCTACGAATCTTTCTCTAGGTTTTAGTTTTCTCATGTCCATAGCTCTTTTAATATCGCGATCTGAACACATTATATTGAACCGTTCAATAAGATCATGTTTAATCTGATCCCAACTTAGAGTCTGAAATTGGTGCATTTCCGGCGGTGCCGGTCAAAATATTACCGAGATGGTCATTTAGATTTTTGAGTGTAAGATTAGATGCTTGTGTCAATAATTCAAATCTAAACAGAAATCTGTCAACATGGAGATCATTAATATTTCCGATAACGATAGCTTGATGGTCGGACCGACTATCCAACCGACACTGTGGGTTACATTGATGCGTTTTAGATATCACAAAACCGCAGATATAGAATGCATGTACCGACAAGTAATCGTGTCCCAGGAAGATACAAATTATCAAATTCTGCTTTGGCGTGAGATAGCAGAAGAAAAAATCCGATATTACAAATTTACTAGAGTCACATTCGGATTAACATGATCTGCCTATTTGGCGATTCGGACTCTACAGCAATTATCACGTCAATGATTTGTTGACTGGTGCAGAGACCGAAGAGGAGGTCGTTGAACTCAAAAGACGATTAACTACGGTATTATTACAAGAGGGTTTCGATATTACGCAAATGGAATTCCAATAGGCCAAAACTAAATGAAGAAGCAAATAACCCGAAAATTATGAGAGTGGGCGGTGATACGATTCCTACCATCACAGTACTTGGGCTTCATTGGTATGCTGTAGAAGGGCCGATCACAAAATGGAAGATAATATCCAAAGCCTCGAGAGTGTTCGATCCTTTGGGTTTCCTACCACCCTCAATAATTTTGTTCAAAATATTGTTTCAAAAACGTTGGTTGGTGAAACTCGGTTGGGATGATCCACTTCCGGCATCATACGAAAACGAATACAGACGAGTGAGGGAAGAATTACAATACTTCGGAAAAATCAAAATTCCCCGAATCACTAACCTCTATGCTGATATTCAAATACATGGGATTGCAGCCAGTGAACGGGCTTATAGTGCAGTGGTACATAGCACATTAATTAATGAAGATGGAGAAATCCTCGTAAACTTGTTGACGGCTAAAACAAAGGTTACGCCTAACAAGAAGGCTACACATCCTAAGCTTGAACTATGCGCAGCTCATTTGTTGGCGCAATTAATGCATTCAATCGGAGAAATAATGAAGCCAGATACCAAATATTACGCTTGGACCGTTTCCACTATTGTTCTTGCTTGGCGTTACACGTATCCAACGAGATGGAAAACATTCGTAGCAGACCGGACCGGCGAAATATTAGATAAATTCCCGAGGCAATATTGGGCGCATATGAGATCGGCCGATAATCCGGCAGATCACGGTACGAGAGGCGTGTCTCCACTTTAGCTAGTAAATCTAAAACAATGGTGGCATGGCCTCGAGTGGTTAAAACGGTCCAATACATATAACTCTGACATGACGGATCCACGTAAAAAGGCGGATAAAATAGCGATAGATAAAGAATGCAGTAATACACAGTTGCCAGAAGAGGGTTTCAACGCTATTATCGACGATGACATCCATGATGTCCTCTTCAAGAGAAAATCTAAATTGAATAAAATAATACGGATAGTCGCGTATGTTAGACGTTACATACATAATTTGAGGTGCCAAGATCCAAAGAACTCACAAATCGGTGAGCTGAATGCCAAAGTAATAGAAAAAGCCATTGGATACATTGCATTATATGGTCACAGAACAATACATTTGGAGGAGATATAGCAAATTTAAGAAAGTCCAGCATAGTATAATGTGGTTCGAGATTGGTTTCTTTAGCTCCTTTTGTTGACGAAGCAAATGTATTACGCGTAGGGGCCGACATGCTGATCATGCTGGTCCAACATAGACAAACCAGATGTTAAGATGTCTCCCCACCGAACGTGTAACTCTTACCCATTCACTAACGTCGGAATCGTCTTCGCCGGTCCACTTTATTTCGCGTCCAAAAAGGGTAGGAGGGAGGGGAGGGAGGGGCGGGGGGGTACGAACGTATGTCTATCTGTTAGTTAACCGATATTTAACAAGTGAGGCATTTTTGGTCGCCATCAAACGCTTTGTAGCTAGACGAGGAGTACCAAGGAGAATATACACCGACAACGGTTGTAATTTCGTCGGCGCTAAGAGAATTTTGAAAGATGCTTAGGAGTTATTACAAAATATTAACGAGAATTATCTCATTTCAGAATTTTTGAGCAGAAAAAATAGACAGTGGCATTTTATACCTCCATCTGCGCCCAATATCGGCGGATTGTGGTAGTCTGTCGTAAAGTCGGTTAAAACACATTTGCTCAAATCTGTCAATAACATAAATTTGACCATTGAAGAGATGACCACTCTTCTATGCCAAATTGAGAATATTTTGAATTCACGGCCGCTGTATACTACATCGCAAGACGACAACTATGAGGTCCTGACACCGGCCCAGTTTTTGATTGGAACCTCTACGAGAGCTATCGCTGAAACACCCATCACGGCGAAGACAGATTCCTTTTTAACTAGATGGCAGAGAATACAAACCAGAGTGCAATTGTTCTGGACATTACAACAACGATACAAGTGGCAAAAAACCTAGAGAGAATCTTCAAATAAATGACATCGTTCTGATAAAAGAAGACAACGTTCCGGTGTGTAAATGGCCGTTGGGTAGAATAATCCAAGTACGTCCAGGAGACGACAATATAGTGAGGGTGGTGACGATCAAAACAAAAAATGTCACTTTACAACGTCCAGTAGTCAAGCAATGTGGACTACCTATTGTTTGACGTAGAGAACGTCAAAAGCGGGGAGGCGAGTATGTTTAAGTGGACATCGGCGGAAACATTTACCTAAAATAAAAATAAAAAAGAGATTTGTCCAACGTGAATAATAAAAGTACAAAAAAAATTGTGAAATAAAAAATACAGTCCACTAAGTGATAGAAGAAACCTGAGAATAGGCATTGAGTTCGTAGTATGTTAATTCATTTTTTAACCCCCTCAGCTGGCTACATCAGTCATTGATCCGTTTTGTTGGCGACGCCGTAATGGGCATATGGACGATATTGGTTTTCATACATAAATTCCATAGAACCACCTATCCTTAGCAATAAAAAATTTTGACGTTTCATCCCAAAATGTGTGTTTTATTTACAAATGAAAAAGGACTAACCGATGGCCCACCCTGTATGAATCGAACGAACATCGAAATTTAATTCAGTTTTAGCGGACTCGTATAAGTAAAAACAAATCAAAGAAAACTTGTGACCGCAGTCAAAACCAGATGGCGTACTAAAAAGGCGGAGATATAAATTTCATTCCGTTCAGCTAATAATCACGTATATGTAATGTACCGTGAACATAAATCTAACGCTAACTTGTTAAAATTTTACAATTATTATAAACAAAACCAATTATTGTTTTAAAGTTTCTTTGTTGTTTGATAATTGTAATTACATTATTCCCGTCTAAAAGTGTATATCATCAAGATTTATATTAAATCGCAAACACATTTTTTTACCCATTTTGCAGATACTCGTATGTAATTCCAATTCATCCAAACTCCAAAGTAAGCAAAAACTAAGAAAATTCCTCTTAGACACAATAAATCTTTTCTTTTCAATTAATCACAAAATAATTGAAATAAATTATTATTATCATTATTATTGTTACTATTATTTTCCAGCCGAGTCATGAATAGTGTGCAGATATAAGTGCGGGAAATTTATATAAAAAAAAAATTACAAAAAACTGCAAAATAATTTTTTAAATTAAATTAGACGGCACAAAAAAAATGTTTATTACTTACTTAAGGTGAATAGAGTGAAGTACTTACGTACTGGCTGGGTATAACTAAGTAAGTTGTCGGCAAATAGAATAAAGGAATATCGAGGTACCTTCTTCTGTTACTTTTAATATTTTTTTAAATATAAAACATTCCGCATTATTATTTCATATATCACACTTAATGGGTGGATATTGTTGAAGTGCTTTATGATTTTTGTGAAAGCTCGTTTGTTACGATTCATTCGTTTAAATTTTTATTAAGACACCTGATGTTGATTAATTAGCATCTGTATTGTCTTTTGTTACTAAATGTTTAGCAATTTTTCTTTTAAGTTTTTTTTTTTCGCATGCTTTAATGACCTTTTATGCCACAATAGGAAATTGTTCGGGTATTTAGAGTTAATTGTATAGTTCACCCAAAAACAACAATGCGTAATTAGTTTTTTTAAATCACGGTATAATTTTAATTATGTAACTAAAACGCTTTTGTTAACTTTTTCTGAAAAAAATCACCTTTCGAAGTTACCGTACAAAGTAGGGTAAATTCCTAAAAATTAATTGGCAAATAATCTGGGTGTTCACGGCTGGATTGCTTGTAAGTAGGAAAATAAACGCACGACTTACTAAAGGATGGGGTTCTGCTATAAGGGTTTACATTGGACTAACAGCCCACCCAGCCTTTGGTCGGAAATTATTTTTATCGCACAATTACGGTGTTTCACGACACACATTGAACCACCACAGTTCAAATTTTAGTAGCCAGGGGAAAGGGGTTCTCTTTGTAATTTCTAAGAAGAATTTACTATATTCGGCGAGAAATGCAGATGTCAAAAATCCTCCAAAGTCTTAGTTAACCACCAGAAACCATCAACAGTTGATAAATATCATTTGTGGACGACAATCATTGACGACGGTCATTGACCTTTAATTTTAATTGAACGGAAATATTTTGAAAGCCAAGGTAAATGAGAATTTAGATACAAATTATACAAAAGTTATCTACCAGGATCATAGGTAAGCAAATCCAATTATTACTTAAGATGTTTATTAATAAAATTAAATTTCATTTCCAATGGTTTTAGGGTTCACAACCATATTACCCCGCGTTAAGAAAATATTTGAAAATTATTTTCTTAATTTTACTACGATATTTACTGTGTATAATATTGGAGTTGCGGCCTTTACAAATTAGTCCAGATAGAATAAGTAAATTGCATTGTATTATGTGAAGTAGTATTAGTTTTACTACTGGACGTTTGATTGTGTTAACAGCTGTGTTAATAGTACTATGCCATCATTACCCGGGTGCGTTTCAATTATTCGTCCGAGTAACCACTGACTGGGGACATTTTCCTTTCGTCCACATTTCCTTAGTTGCTGCAAGGTATGTAAATAGTCTCTGGACCAAGACTTCCAAAATGATTGAGGTCGCCGCTGAACATTTTGCCCGTATTTAGGAAAGGTCTTATCTTATTACACCTTTCTGCTGGTAGGTCAGTCATTTTGTGTTGCTCTTGCGCACACAAAAGATTGATGTGGCTCTTAATCAGATATCTTGCACCGATTATCCAAAATTTTTGTCGTAGAAGATTCATCATTACTGTATTGCCGGCATGTAGATTAAAAATATGGACTTCTTTGTTGATTAGTTTGCTCGCTCTATGCATTTTTCGTAAAATTATTTGATGTCGGACTGTATAACTTAGTTTCGCATTTCTTCATCTTCTTTCTTCGCAAAAGGACCTAATGATACTAGGTCACTATTTGAATCCAATGCCCTGTTCTTCCTCAATTGATTTATTTCCCGACTGAAGCTAATGTTTTAAATTTCACGTACAAAATAAGTCTAGGCATTTATGATACTGTGGGCAAAAAATAGTAAGACTTTGTTCATAATTTTAAAATTCTTCATTTATTTCTCCAAATCTATTTCGTTCCCTTCAAAGTAATCCTCCTCGGCCTCAATACACTTGTGCCAACGTTTTTTCCAATCCGTTTGAGTTTGCTGAACAGCCAGAAGTCACACGGAGCTAACTCAGGCGAATACGGTGGTTGCGGAACGATATGGGTGAAATGTTTGGCGAAAAAATCAGGTAAAACCATTACAGTATGAGAAGATGCATTATCGTGCAAAAACCAAGAGTTGTCGATCCATAATTCTGGCCTCTTTTTACGAATAGCTTCGCGCAAACAACGCATAACACTCAAATAGTATTCCTTGTTGACAAGTTCGATAATCGAAGAAAACTGTTAACATCACCTTTATTTTTGACTTGCTTTGACGTGGTTTTTTCGGTTTTGGCTCACCTTTAGCACGATATGCGGTTGAATGTTCGTCTGTTTCCGGTTCGCAAGCATAGGTACAAGACTCATCGCCAGTTATAATATGTTTAGTGACATCCTGGTAGTCGGAAAGCATTGCTTCACAGACGTCAACGCGACGCTGTTTTTTCAAAAAATTGAGTGATTTTGGAACCAATCGTGCTTTCACTTTTCTTAGACCCATATGATCTTTCAAAATGGTGTTCACTGATCCTTCCGAAATTTCAACGATGCCAGTAAGGTCTCTGACTGGTAATCGTCGATTCTCGAGCACCAATTCCTTGATTTTATTAACGTGTTGATCATCAGTTGATGTTGATGGCCGTCCTAGACGTGGTCCGTCGTCAACACGTTCTTAACCCTCTTTGAACAATTTGTACCAATCAAAAACACTTGCTCGCAACATGCAATTATCACCGAAGACCTTTTGCAACATTCTGAACGTTTCGGCACCACAAAATTGATTCCGCACACAAAATTTAATGGAACTTCTTTGTTGAATAATTTCACTCATTGTAAAAATCACCGAATGCACTTTCCACTTTTTTATGCACGTACTTCAGAATGACAAGCGTCTACGAAACACTAATGATTATTTTGATTTGACATTTAGCACACATGTCACTGAATGGTTTTCCGCGCGAAATTTAAATTAAAAATCTTACTACTTTTTGCCCACAGTAGTATACTCTTCATATGTTTAGTATCCTTCATTCCTCTCGCCGGTTCTTTGCTTGGGTACTTGGAGCTATCCCTCTGGAAATATAGTCTGCTGGATTTTGGTTAGATTTTACATGGCTCCATTGTTTTCTTGATGTTCAAAGACCTGGTGCGATTTGCAGTGAAAGTTTTCCACCTAGCTGGTATGTCTGATAGCCAATGCAAAACTACCATTGAGTCTGTGTATGCGAAGATGTTGGCATTGGCAAGATGTAATATCGAGTTACAGTATTTAACTAACTCGGCTAGCATTACCGCTCCACAGAATCCCAATCTAGGCGACCTCTGAGGCATCACAGAATGCATGCAACTAAATGGCAGTTAGGTTTGCTGATTTTGCAGATATCTAGGAATTTCGATCTGTTGAAGATGTGACAGTTTGTAGTAAACGTTGCTTCATAAATATACTATATTGTCTGGCACTTCCTTGTCCCAATCTACCTTCATTGACCATAGTTTTTGAAGTAAAATTTTAAAATTAATTATATGCTCGGTGATAACCAGCCCAATCGATCGTAAAGTTCGGAGCTTACCGACAGCATTTTCCGTTTTGCCCATATGATGTCCCTGGCTGACTGGAGGATGCCACATAATTCCTAGTGTGTTCATGGTTTGGTCATCTTCCATAAGTTTGGGAATGTCTTCCGCATTTACCATTGCCAATGGTTGCAAAAATTCTTAGGAATTCGATTTCCACTTGCGAAGTCAAATCAAATCGCAGAAATACTAGGTAGCTGCGGTTTTACCGCAGCTACCTAGTATTTCTGCGATTTGATTTTCCAGTGTAATTGCATCTTCGACGCGATATCACTTCCGGTTAGTAGCTCTGACTCTAGCTGCTTCCGGATATTTTGTCCCATATGTTTTAGCTACCTCTTCCAGTGTTCGGATGGCCAGGAAAGGTGCGCATGCGGTTCCGTAGGTAACGGTCATACACTTGTAGAGATTTAATTCTTTGTGGGGACTTCTTCGCCATAAGATGCACTTGAAGTTGACATCTGACAAATCTACCAGTATATGCCGATACATTTTTTCTATATCGGCATTTATCTCCATGGCATGTAATCTAAACCGAAGTAATGTGGTGTTTAGATTCGGTTGCAGTTTTGGGCCAGTCAACAAACAATCGTTTAATGAGACTGTTCTTGTGGTTTTACACGACGCATCAAACACTATCCGCAATTTGGTGGTATCGTACTTTCTTTAAATACTGCGTGATGTGGCATGAAATACTTGTGGTTATGTTCCCGCGGTAGATCTGACCAGGTAACTTGCTGCATTTGTCCTAGCCTTATGTATTCTTCTATGAATTATCCATTTCTTCGGGATGTACCCCAGCTTTAGACATAATTTGAAGATAACCTCCACCCATAGAAATAAGACCTCCGAGTTCTTAGGAATTTTTGCTGGTACAATCCCATCCGGACCAGCTGACTTAAAGAGCTTAAAGCTTTTAATAGCCCATTTTATCTTCAGTGTATTCAGGATATCCACTATACACAACAATTGGACGCCGCAGTCATCCCTAGACCCGCAATCAACCAAAGACCCCGCAATCGACGCATCCTCACTACCCGGGGGGTTAGTTTCCACTAAAATTTCAAGAGTCTCTTCACTAGAAATTGTCCTTTCGCCATTCGGTTTTTTTAGATAGCCTGGAACAGTTGAACTATTTGAGAGAATCTTTCTTAAGCGCGAGGTATCCGAGACCCCTTCCATTCTATCACAAAAGAGTCTCAACGAATTTACGCCTTCCTTGTTTCTCTTTTGTATTCTCTGAGGCATTCCTTATAGAAGTCCCAGTCTTGACTTTCTCTTGATATGTTCCTCTATTGAAAGCAGACCTACAGATCCACTGGTTTGTAATTTAAAGATTGAGCTTAAACGTTAGGTACCGATGATCAGAGAAGGAATGCTTCTTCGCCACCCGCCATTCCCTGATCATAAGTGAAATAACATTGGAGACCAGAGTAACATCCAGAACCTCCAGTCTATTGCGTTAGTTCTTAAAAGAAATTCGAAAAGTAACTCAACCCAGTCATTGATGGATAACTTCCACTTTCCTACTTTCCGCGTCACGAAGAAGTGCCTCAGTAAATCTGGCGGCACTGGCTTCTCGCATTCCATGTATGTGACCGCAAGCCAGAATCTCCTCCCGTCCGTCTCTATACAGACCGCAGTGATGTCCCCATTGCAATATTGCGGAAGTAAAACATCCGTCCCACAAGAGTAAAAAAGTGTATATTACTTCGTTCGCAGACCACCAGATCTTGTTGTTTTTGATCCAAGGTTCTTGGATCAGAACTATCTCCTCCCCTGACTCAGCAAGACTGAGAAGTAGCGCCGTCGAAGCAGATAGATTTATTTGCACAAACTTGATCATAACAGTATTTACTCACCTTATCGCGACAGCCGTGCCACGTCGGTTAATTGGACCCGACGGTATCCTCCATATCACTTCCTCCGCAGTTCCTAAACTTAAGGAGGTCTACATCTCTCCCCTCAGAGTCCGATGTGTCCCCATTTCCCATGCGATGTTTTCTCTCCTCCGTCGAGCTTCTCTCAACCGCGTGGTGCTCAATTTTACTCTGAACTCGTCCTTCCTAAACACCCTAACACTGAGCCGAAGCCGAAGTTTATAACCCCTTTGGTTTTTGACAGGAGAGCCAGAGATTCCTTATTGATTATTATAATAGATAATCTGAAACTGACCTTGGGCTCCTTCTGCTTAACACTCCTCCAGTTCCCCGTCAGAAGATCCGGATTGCAAGCCTGGCTAATCCTGGGATCCGTGGGAATCCAGACCAGTGCCCTAGGTCTACTCGGTAGCTCTTCCATCGGAGCTACCCTGAGCATCGCTCCTGGCCGAACCTCGCCTAACTCCTCGATCGCCTTCCTATACAAGAAGACCGATCTTTAATCTGCACACGCGGTCAGTTTCAGCCGTCGCTGATATCAACTCTTGTCCCTACAAATTGGCTGGGGTCCCGGATGATTTCCAAGGGCTTTAAGAAAAACTAAGTTCAGTGCGTTAAATACCAACCTCCATTTTTCATCAGTTATGCTCCCCTCCTCATGGCTCAGGTCCACGTCGGCTACTTCGGCGACTGTCTCACATGAAGCTTGGCCCGTTTCCTCTTGGCATTCAGACCTCCATGCTCCTCCTCACTAGAACTCCTTCTTTTAGACCCAGGGTCCTCCTTATATGCATTGCTCTCTTTAGCTATGCAACTCTTTCTCTCTCCAATTAGCAGATCTCCTCTGTTCTTCCGTTCATTGCTCCTCCGGGACTGTAGCCAGTCTGTCCAAGACACGGAAGGCCAAACGCCTCGTCCTATGTCTCAGAACCGAAGGAGCAATGACTTTTTTATTTTTCCGCTACCACTAGTTCCTGGCTTGCAAGCCTCTGAACAAGTCTTAGCCACCCTGACGACTTCAGTCACAGACCCCTGTCTTCACCAGCATTTGATAAGTGCTGGCCAATTCTTTAATTTTGTTTACTTTTTTAGATTCCATACTTGATCCCACGAGTATCGGAGAAAATGATGGTCCGCCCGTTCAGAGATCCGTATACACGGATAAAACTACATAGAACTGGAGGTTGCCAGGTATCCAGAGGTCTCCATTCAAGACTGAGCAATTATGTTTAGATAGGTCCCCAGCCAGGCTGATCATCTGCACGGTTCGCATAACACCTTGATACGACCCATCGAAGTTAGCATCGAAGAATCGCAAGGTTCCATTACCGAGAAAGAGTTAGCATCAAAGAAACGAAAGGCGAAGGTTAGTGGAGATGTTCTCGAACCAGACGTGGAACAAGGTTCATCTTCCTCTCTCACAACCAACACGTAAAACGGTCTTAAGAAAGACGACGACGAATAAAAAAAAACTACTTAGTAATGTTTTTCTGGCATATACTAATGTTTTTTGTTTCTTTAAAATCAGTTTCGTATAGGGTGGGTCATAAGTCACCGAACATTGTATTTTTGATATAATTTTTTTAATTTTTTTATTGAAAATGAATAATTTTGATTACAAAAGATAGTTTTAATCATGAAGAGTTTTAAAAAATAATATCTGTTAGATGCCTGCCATCAGCCTCTTCGCAAGCTGCTGCTCTTTGCTGTACCTGGTACATAACTGAAGCCAAAACTAGTTGATCAATCGCAATAATTTCATTTATTATGTAGTTTTGCGGTTTATTTGCGTATATACGATCTTTCAAAAATCCCTTCAAAAATAAATCTGGTGGTGTTAAGTCGGGTGATCGTGATGGCCAATTAACATCTCTAAATCGTGAAACGATACGGTTACGATACGGTTCGCAGCAAATTCATTGTTTCTTTTGCAGTATGGAACGTAGCTCGTTCTTGTTGAAACCACATTTCTTGAGTATTATCAAGTTCTGGAAACAAGAAATTTTCTAACATAGCATAGTAGAAAATGTCTTGTTTCCTGAACTCTAACATGGTGAGCGTTACATCACCATTTACTGACTGATGCATTGCCATCTTTGTCTTGAAAAAAGTACGGACCGTAGATCTTGTCTGCTGATATTCCGCACCAAACTGTGACTCTAAGTGGGTGCAACGGACGCTGTTGAATCACTCTTCGGTTTTCAGTGCCCCAAATTCTAAAATTTTGCTTATTAACATAATCACTTAAATGGAAATGCGCTTCATCGGTCATTATAATTTTTTTCATAAAATCCGGCTAATCCATTTGTATTTTGTACGGAAATAGCAATACATAGTCGATGTTTCAGGGTTCTCATTCACGCTCTCCCGAACTCGTTCGATATTATCTTGACTTCGTGCTTCAAGCGGTCTTCCACTCCGACATAAGTCACTAGCAGATCCCGATGACTGAAAACGAGCGAATAGATTGCGTACTTGATTTCGTGATGGTGCATTTCTGGTGTTAAAAAAATTTCGAAATTTTCTTTTGGTTTGAATTATTGAATTTTCACTAGCAAAATAAAACTCAACAATTTTTGCTCGGTGCTCAATCGTATACAAGACAACTGAATCTCCCAAACGTTGTTTCTAATACTGAAAAATAAAAATAAAATTACAAAATAAAACAATTAGATCTAAAATACTATGGACGTATGGCCCACCCTGTATTTGTGCTTTGTTTTCTCTTCATATGGCTTTCTGGTGTTCATCGCGTAAAAGAGCGTCATACTCTATCCGAATCGGCAGAAAAGTGGAAAATGATTTTTGACACTTAAGCCCTTTTTCATAGAGCAGGTCACATATTCGGCTTGGGCATCATATAACCTGAAATATTTATCAAAATTTTGAAGTATCTAACATCTTGCTTTAGGCCTAGTAGTAAATTAACGATCTATTGGATCGTGGACAACACCCGGATTGATTGAAGCATTGTTTGAAACCCGTCAAAAAAGCTCAATTTCTAAATATGGCTTTTAAAAGAATAAAATTCATTTGGGAAAATAACAGATTTAACAGTGTACTTTTTTAATAATTTGATTGGCACAACTTTCATTGTCATCAAAATCGATATGACAATGTCATACCAACAACAATATTTAGGTTATGATACACAAATTTTGTTATAACCGCAAAATATTTTTTCCTTTCAGTATTTTCTTTCGCTTCTACCGTCCACTCGTAAAGTAACAACTTCATGTTCAATCACTTGTTATTCGTGAAGCTCATATAAACCGAATACGTTGATTGGAAAGAATACTGTGGTGACATGTTAGAGAAAAAGAAAACTAACAAAAATGCCATACATTTAAATAAAGCACTGCTCTTACCACCTAATTGGTAATGAAAGATTGAAAGCAGCAACAGTTGTTGTTGAATAAACATTCGCTATCTCAAAAATGTGACAGAATTTTATAAACATTGAATAATTTTAAAGAACACTTAAGACTTGTTTTCGTATAAATATTTGTGTTGACATTTGACTAATAGAAAATAATATTAAAAGAAATTGCATTCCGTGGTTGATGAATGCAATCAAATCATTCATCAGTTGTTTGTGTATATACAAATTAGAGGACAGTTAGGAAAACATTAAAAAAAATTATTTCAAAATTTGCATAAAAATCGCAAAATTTTTGAAATATACAAATTTGAATAATAAAAATGTTAGAGTCTCCATGATACAAGCCAATCGTGGATACATATCGCTCGTATATGCATTAATTTGAAAAGCAATGCGCTATTATTATATGGCTTGGAGGACGTACCTCCGCAAGTACTTGCAATTTACGTAACAATAAAAATATAAAGTTAAATAATCATAAAATACATAAGAAACGTACAGCATATGGAACACATAAGGAACTGACAAAACTGGTAAATTATAAAAACTACTCGTGTGTGTGAAGTGGGCGATGGCAATAATAATAACAATCAATGTACATTTTTGTTTTGTTGTTATCGGAAAATTATATCAAATTGTATATCCTATATAAGTAGATACTCGTACACGAAGAGTAAGTACATATTGTGTTGTTTATTGTTAAGATTTATAATAATGATTATTTCTGTTTTGTTTATTTGTGTACAGTAAGTAAATCACATTCCAGCACTATTTTTTCAAATCACTATTTGCCAAGCTACCACCAACACCTTTTTGCGAGCGGTAGCTGTTGCGCGATCGCGATATATCGAAATTAGTGTTAAAGTGAAATGTGGTGTTGATAAGGAACTATTTGATGGCTTTATATATAGGTATTTTGGAATTGGTGTATAATTCAGTCAACTGGTGGTTTAACCTAGCTTTATATAGATTGTAAAGTTGTAATTTCATAAACACTATGTGTGAAATCTGCTATAACTTAAAGTAAATTACACCAGCGAGTGCTTTTAATAAGTTCAATACCCCACTTTGACTAAAATGTTAATTTTTAAAAACTCCCAAAAAACTACGTGTAACCTCTAGAAAGTGCGTACCTAAGGAGGCAGATCGGAGAAAGCTTTCCTTTCATTTCTGAGATGAAAAACGCGCACTAGAATCAATGATGCCGCACCGGTAAATAGCCATAAAGAAAATATGATGAACTCAGACGAATTGAATAGGGAAGTCGGCTGTATGTTACATCTTTGTGCAGGCCGCCCAAAATTCTAGGTGCGTATGGCAATACTATTTAATTCTATTTATACTATTACGACATTTCATTATAATTACAGCTCTCTCCTTATTACTATTACATGTCAAAAATTTAATAAATAAACATTTTAAGAACTCTCTTAAAAAATTAAAAAACATGTGAAAAAAGTTTACATACGAAATTCTATAAATAAAACTATAGCCTCGTGATTCAAAACATGTACAACTTTTTGAGCTCCTAAATAAATTACGTTATTTAACGTTTTAAAAGTTACTGTCAACAATATAAAAGTGTCGGGGATATTTGATCATAATTTCTATGCATTTGATTTTAAAATGAGTTTAGATCATCTATCAAACGATGTGCACCGCTAGTTGGGCCAACGAACAGTTCCTAACTTCTATGGACTATATCTCAACTCCTAGACATAAAAAAATTTGTAAAAAAATTCGCATGTGCTCCTTAAACATTCATCCATCAAACGATGTGCACCGCACAATAAAATCCCTACATTTTTACTCTCAACCTCGAAAATTTCGATTGCCCTGACAGTTTTTAACAGTTAGTAAACATTTTCGGAGCTGATAGTAAAAATGTAGTAATTTTTGTGGGCAGTGTACAAAATGTCATGATAGCAATACTTTTGTTGCCATCTCGTTCGTCTGAGACTGAATTTAGCCTATCTTCACACACATACGAAAATTGGTCTTACTTCACAAACATGTTTTTATAAGTAGATATTATATCTACTCTCTGCCCCGAAAATGTCAGCTGTCATGACAGTTTTTTACTATCGTGACAGCAAGTATTTTCGGGGCTGAGAGTAAAAATGTGGAGATTTTTTGGGCTGAGAGTAAACAGTGTCATGATAGCAACAATTAGTATTGCCATCGTATTTTTCAAGGATGGAATTTGGGCTATCTTCACATGCATGTATGTTACATAGAAATAAATGAGGAAAAAAGCGGAAAATCAACAAACTACCAATTATAATCGGAGTGATGCTGCGTACATGACATACAAAAAGCCTCAAACTCGCTCCCACACTCAAAGCCTACTCGTTCCGCACTCGAGTTGAAATATTTTTAACTTTGTTGTTGTTTTAATACATTCAGTACGATACAATGGTATTTTTCTGAACTAACTCCCGACGTCATGTACGCAGTCTGAAGTTTATGCCAAAATGTGCATATATTACAAAATATAAGCACCTAGAATTGAAAAAACCCTCAAAAATTGAACCTTCTCAAACATATTTGAAAATTTTTTAAAACTCAAATATTTCACCACTATAATTAAAAACATTTAATTTTTGGCAATAGTTTTGAGTGGATTTTACAAAATGAAATTGTTTAAGAAGAATTCTAGATGGTTCAATTGCCTCGGTAATTGGCTTCTAGTTTACCAATGCCGATCTAAAAGGGGATATACTACATCGTCAAAGAAAGCATAATTCTATTATCCACTTATCAGAGGAAACTTCAGTACCGTCAGCTACAAATAATTTAACGGTAAATATCGCCAAGCATTGACTTGCGCAATATTACTATCAGCAGAAATACTGGTTCTATTCTGGACTCTGGTTCACAACCGCCATTTGTCACGTAAGAATGCGTGAAACGTTTTTGGTTTAAAAGATCGAACGTCAAGAGGATCAAAGTAAGGTCGAAAATTGACGAGTCCTCTAATATGTTGGTTTCGGTACTTATTCTACCAATATCAACCACTTATGGAGCAGAAAGAAAATTGGAGAAGTTTAATTAGCACGAACAGTAAAACTTAGAGTTGAGCGAATCTCACTTTCATCAGCTGGGAATGATTGATATTTCGTTAAGATTATTTCCAATAAAGTTGGAAGCCCCTTTACAAACAAAAAAAGAAGCGGAAGTACTGCATATATTTTGTTTAGATGTGGATACATGTCGCTACTCAAGTTTTGGGAAATGGAAAAAATCGTGGAAGCTTCAACACTTTCAGAAGGCGAACAGTTTTATGGGCCGTGCATAATGAGACTATCATTTAAAACTGCCCCACTGGCATTGGGCGATTCGAAAAGAATAGCTTTAAGAAGATACTGTAACTTGGAGAAAAGATTCGATCGAGATGTTTTGAGATATATCAAGAATTTGTAGTGGAATATTTCCAGCTGGGACGTATGGCGCGATACAAATCTGAAGAAAAGGAAGAAGTTGTCTTGGACTACCCTAATAGGCATACTATTACGTTTCCAAAAACATAAGGTTATTTTCACTTCAGATATAGAAAAAAATTTCTTACATATTTGAGTGAACAAAAAGGACATCAACTACCAAAAAGTATTATGGAGACTATTCTCGAGCCCTTGATATCATATGACCTACTAACAGTAGCATATGAAACTTGCATTTGCATAATTTTTGCCATGCAGACCTTAAATCAACTGGCAAACGTGATTTATACATGGACGACTTAATGTCTGGAGCAAATTCTATCATCGAAGCAAGGCAGATTGTATTGCAGCTGATAAATTTGCTTGGTTACGGCGGGTTTGAATTAAGAAAGTGGGCATCAAATAGTCAAAAACTACTAACCGAAACTAATACCGAAAACACATCAAGAATTTTCCTTTTTTAATTTTTTTTGTGTGACGCAATTTCATCGAGCTTAACAATTTTAGAATGTTGAAAACTTACATTGTTTTCCTGTTCGACGATCTTCTCTCTCAACGTATGCCGGTTTCAACCGGTCAATGGAAATAGAGCGGGTTTTCCCTTTTATGTCGACAATAAAGTATTTCCGCAATCTTTTAATTACTTTATATAGGCCGTCGTAAGGTGCTGTTAGACTCGGTTTTGCCTTATCGATGCGGACAAAAACGTGATCACAAGTAAGAAGATTCTTTGGAATGTATATGTTGTATTGACGGTGACGATGTTTTTCAACGTATGACGTAGGATCTAGGATCTAGTTGCTTTGCATTAGAGGGACTGAAAAAATCTCCGGCCACTCTGAGTGTTTGTCCGTAAACTAACTCAGCCGCAGCACATTTTAATTCTTCCTTAAATGCTGTGCGAAACAACACAAGCGGAAGTTATTCACTCCAATTTTCTGTGTTGCCGCGGACTATTAAGATTTCTTTTAGATTTCGGTGAAATCGTTCTATTAGCCCATTCGATTGCGCATGGTAAAGAGTCGTTTTTAGTTTGTGAATTCCTAAAATTTTTATCAACTCTTGAAAAAGAATCGATTCGAATTGGGGACCTTGATCGCTAGTAAGTTGCAATGGGATACCGAATCTGGGTGCGATTGAATCCGGAATTGGAATAGCTTCGGTTCATCGCATGAAACGATCAATTAAAGTGAGTATATAAATGTTTCCATACGATGTCGCCATATAGACCTGATAGATCCTATGGATTTTTTCGAAACGTCACGATAGTAATTCGAATCTCTGGAATTCAGATCGAGTATTTCTTGTTATGTTCGAGTTTTGGCAGTCAATGCAAGTCTTAGCCCAATTGGAACTGTCCATGTCCATTGAAGGCCAAAAATATTTCACGGCGACGTTTTTCCTTGATGCTCTGACTCCGTGATGTGATAATTTGTCGATGTTATCAAAGATTTGATGTCTTATCCCGGTTTCGGGATATAAGGTCGGGGAGTCATGGTTGACGTTTCACACCATAGTAGTAACCTCGAGTCATTATCCTGTGAGACTTGTTCAACTTTTAATCTTTTATTTAGTGGAATTGAGCCATCTAAATAAGCTTTAAGTTCTACATCCCGTTCTTGCGATTGAATTAGTTTATTGATATCGCAACCAATGAAAGTTAGAGCGGAAATATCGTTGTGACGAGAGAGCGTGTCAGCTACAACGTTATTTGAATCATTCACGTGACGAATGTCCGTGGTGAATTGAGCAAAAAATTCCAATTGACCAGTCTGATTGAAACTCACGATCTTCTAGGAAATAACAAACTTTTTTAATTCCTGTTAAAATTGCTAATAGTTCACAGTCGAAAGTTAAATATTGTTGTCCTGTGGTCGAAAACGTTTTGGAAAAGAATGCTAAAGGTTCCCAATTATTTCCGTTTAGCTGTTCCAAGACACCTCCACACGCTATGCTTGAAGCATCGGTTTATATACAATAAGTTGTATTATCAATGGGTATGCAAGGAACGTACATTTAGCGAAGGAGTTTTTTATTGTTTCCAGAGGCATTCTGTCGGCCGGAAGAATACAGCCTTTTTACCTTGCTTAATCAATGAATTCATGTGACTGTAAATTGGCGATAGTTGATCTGCCAAATTTGGTAAAAATCTATGATAATAATTTACCATCCCAACAATACCCTGAATATGTCGTATAGTAGTGGGAATTCTTTGATCGCGTTGACTCTATCAATTGATGATTGAATTCCATTTTGAGTTATTTTGAGACTCTGGAAATCTACTTTTTGGACACCAAACTCACACCAAATAATCGCTTGAAAAGTATGCATAAGTGTTTGATATGTTCTTCAGGTATTTTGCTTGCGACTAAGCTATCATCGACGTACGCAAAAAGAAAGTGTAAATCTTTGGTTACCTCATCAATAAATCATAGAAATGTTTGACCTACGTTTCTCAGGCCAAAAGTCATGCGACATAGATCAAACATTCCAAATCGAGTTGTTATTGCAGTTTTGAATTGATCTTCTTCTGCTATTGGAGTTTGGTGGTAAGCACAATAATGATGGTAAGATCAATTTTTGAAAAAAATGTACATCCAAGTAAATGAATTAAATCATGAATGTGAGGCAATGGATATCTGTCTGGAATAGTTACAGCGTTCAATCGGCTATAGTTGCCACATGCTCTCCAATCATTCTGTTCCTTATATGCAGGGAGAGCATGTTGAGGCGACGTGGTTTGCAAAATGGAAGTTGGCCTTCTGTTACAATTCTGTGAACAACTACTGTGAAATTAATACCTTGGTCATACCGGGGTGAGGTCTGGAAATTATTTTAACAATGAACTGTATAACCCTTTTGCATTAAAAACTCTTGGCGATGGTCAGTTAACTGAATAAGCTGTTCCTATGTTGGACATGGTTGTTGTAGGATCGATTAAGATGTTATTCTTCAAATCGACCGTTAAACCAAATTTCACCAAGAAATCAGTACCACTGATTGGTTTGTTGACTGAATGAATGGGTGTCGAAATTCTCAGTGAAGTCCCAAGTTTAATGTTAGCAGTTTAGAACCGTAAGTCTTAATTACTTACCATTTGCAGCTGTGAGATGAAGATGTTGTTCTTCGTGTTTTGGGAGGTGTCGCAGGTATGACAGATATGTCAGTGCCTGTGTCAACTTGAAAACTTAAATTGGTGTTTTTACATTTAATGAATAAACGGTGAACTGCGGCGGTTGCACCAGCATCTGCCGCAGCGATGGTGGAAGATGCTAGTTTTTCCAATTCATTTATCGACTTAAATAATTTTTGTTTATCGTGATATGATTGGTTGTCACATTTTGGTTTACGGAATCATTAATTTTGTTTAAAGAGGGCGATTGATGCGGAATTTGTTCCCGGACTTTGGAATAGTTTGGTGAATGGATTATTCATTCCCTATATTCTGTCAGCCGTTTCATATAATTTCGCTATATTGTCTTCTTCTAAACCGACTAGTACAGCACCGTTAGTGGGTGGCAACCTCGATATTCATACTTTTCTGTTTAAATCTGTTGACAGTGCACCTGGATTACGACTTAATTATCTGTGTGGATGGAGGTTGAGAGTGTTCTTGAGTGCTTTTTATTTGTCCGTCTGTGGTGGATTTTAGATTATATCCGAAACTAGATTGGATTACAGAGAAAGATTGGAAACAAGACAAAATCTTACTCAGAAAAGGTCCTGATTCAAATGTTTTCCACATCAACTCGATGAATGATATCCACAACATCGTACATATATTAGTACATTTCAGGATCATCCACAAAATACATCGAATGATGATCTTGTTGGTGATACAGCAGCCATCGATGATTTTTAATGGGATCTTGCCAGCTCTGGTTTGTTGCAATAGAATTAAACAAATATCGTTATTAGACCCAGAACCTAACACCTTGCATAATTGTTTTCGATTTGCTTCTTTTACATTTATTAAGGCAGTGCGTAGTAGATTATGATTGTGAAGAAATAAAGGGTTATCCAATTCGAGGTTGATAAAGTAGAAATATGTATACCGACATCTGTCAAAGATAAACGTCAAGTACGCTGTCATTTATTTAGTTGACATTCTGCCATTTAAGAATATGGAGCATTTAACATACGCAAATTGGGTGTTGGAAAAACAGGCCGTCGATGCTGATTTTTCGAACAAAATTTTCTTCAGTGATGAAGCTCATTTTTCGCTTGGTGGATGTCAATTGGCCTCCAAGATCCTGTGATTTAACGCCTTTGGATTTCTTTTTGTGGGGCTACGCGAAAGATCGTGTTTACGCAAACAATCCTCAAACTCTTGACGAATTGAAAACTAATATTCGTAAGGTAATGGCCGAGATACCGCCCGAAATGTGCCGAAAAGTCATTGAAAATTACCGCAAAAGAATCAAGGCCTGTAAGAAGTCCCGTGGAGGACATTTGAATGATATCTTGTTTAACTAAAAATGGCAAGGATCAATCTGTAAAATGAAATAAAAATTACAATACATTCCGAATATTTTGTGTGTTTTTTTTAAGTTTACTTTATCAAGCTTGAATTGGATAACCCATTATTATGATAGTTGTTTAAACGGTTCTCTCTCTCTTTACAACGCACCATGATTGATGAGTCGTTGCGTTTGATTGCGACCTTTCTTTGGCTTGTTTGCGCGCCACGGGTTCTGTTGGCTCCCTTTAATGACTCCAATGCATCAATACGCTCTATAAGAAAATCAAAAAATTCTTTTATAATTGTTGATGAACAATTTTATTTTTTTTCTGGGATGAAATACTGGATTCAAGGACAATATTTTTGAAACCATCAACCTCCTCAGGATTATGTTGGTGCAGATAAATTGTGAAAATGAAATTTAACAATATAATAGAAAGAGAAAATTTAATCATTTGTTACAATGTTATGGAAATCGTGCCGCAATTAGCCAAGCATATTGCGAAACAGTTATCACGTCTTATTATACGTCGATACCATTTTACAATGCTTATCAATTGATTTAAATTGTTGAGTAAATGTTTATTGCTAAATAATCATATAATCTAAAGTATAAAATTAATGAATGAATCAAAACTGTATATAATGTATAAAATTGGCAACAAATCGTTCGTTTAATTGCAATATCAATTATTTTTATAATTGCATATAATTCGTGTAATTAGATTGAATTCAACAATAAAATATTCGTTAGGATTGAAAAGACGATGCACCAGGTACCCAAATCATTCGCAAAACGCGTACGGGTACATACATACGTATGTGAATATTATAAAAGAGTAATTGAGATGTAATATACTTTACGATAAATGTATGTTTAGTTAATTTATGTTGCTTGATTGCTTAATAAAATACTGATTGCTAGCTTTTTGTTAATTTTGCGATTCTGCCCACAGGTGGTTCTAGATTTGCATTGCGTACACAATTTATTCTACCGGAAATGCAAATCATCGCTATAATTCGATGACAATACCGCAGCAACACCACAATGTTATACAACAAATCAAGAAAAGTTTAATCGCGCGCACATTTTTAAAAGAGTGACGTGCAAGAACCTGTCGACCGTGTCCATCGATCGCAAACGCGGTACACGACAAAATTCTTTACAGTTTTTAGACAGACACGTACAAAAATTTAAATAGAGCGCATAAAATTTGTGTTATACATCTCTAATTTTTTGCCAATCACAAATTTTTTGTTTACCTCCAGTAGTTCCAAATATCAATTAGATCAATTAAAATATAAACAACAATAAAATAACTCGTCGTCATTTGGTTACCGTACCTGGCTACATAAAAGAAATCAATTCATTACTATATAAACGACCGCTATGTTCTAAAGAGATATATGCAAGAAGAATAAGAAAACGATTTAAATTATCTAATCAAAATACAATTTTAATACACATTTAAAAACAAAACTAAAATAATTCAATGGACCTTAACAGAAACGGCACCAATTTCTTCATTACCTATAACAACCTTAAAAAAAGGTATTTTCTTCATATGAACTTCGATTGAGGAAATTCTTCTCTTTTTTGTGTTATCGCTCACAATGTATCGGACCAATTATCTAATAATAATGCTACACTTTATTTGTACTTGACAAGTAAATCGTGACAACAATAGATTGTTATACGGTTACCGGAAAAATATATAAAACAACAAATTAAGATAAAAACAGCAACAACAACAATGAATACGTAAATTTCTTGGAGGACGATGACGATGAAAAAAAATGTTGTGTTGTGTGTGCTTGTTACGGTATCTCGAGCCGCAATATCTTTTGCAAATATACATAAACGTTGTTTTATTCAACTTCCCGTCACCGGCATCCAACTCCGAATTCAACCTAAACTATAGCAACAAAAGGTTAGCAACATTCTGAAATAGTTACTCCAAACACTTATTCAAACTTTGTTTGCAGTTTTAAACAATTCGTATATCTTAAATATATATTTCTGAAATCGACTGCTAGACTATTATGTTAGCCAAGTAATTTTTCTGAAGCCAGAGTTGAAAGATAATAAGGGACATTTATGTACAAATAAATTGTGTTCGAGCGCAATGGTTTTCGATTGAAATAGCTGCGTTTCATGATTTTTTTTTATAAAACACTAGCTGAATAGGGGCGCTTCACGCCTGTGCGGCCAAACGCCTACTCAGTGTTATGTGACTCGCTAACGGCACCGTCGTGCCTTTATAAATTTATTTAAAGCTTTTTTTAACAGCCGGGTTAATTTTAAATTGTTTGTTTTCTACATTTTTCCGCAATAATTGTTTTGCATCTTGCAAAAATGTTTTGTTGTAGAGTTTAAATAAAACACCTAAAACGTATTTTTATTTAGATTTCAAACAAAAATGGGTTTTATAAATTCTGACGGATAAGAAAAATTCAATACCTCCATCGAGGAAAAAGTTGTTTAACTTTTGGTTGATTAAATTGGATCAATAGCGAAAATTTGATCGAAATCGGTCGAATGTTTTCTGAGATTAGCTCGGACAAACAATCAGGCAAACTTTACTTAATCGCAGAACAAACGAAACATTTGCTGTGCTAATGTGAGTTTGAAAAAATCGGTAAAGATTTTCATGCATAACTTTTATGTTATAAAACCATCAGGAATAGAGTTGTAAATATTTGTTGGTTAAGCTGCAGCAATAAGGAAATTCTGAATAGCCTAAAACCATCACGGACCAACACTGATTTTCCAGAACATGAAACTAAATATATCGAAAACATAAGTGTGCAAGTAGAAACTCTGCACTTTTGGTTAAATTCAACTTAAATGAAAATATTATTGTTAAAAGATTGCGGTCTTTTGCCATTTATCAGGTAAATGATGAATGCCTTCGCGATAAAAACTTGATGGTTTCGAAAGAAAAATAGTCATCGTCGCAAAGTTTGCACATAGCCAACTTTTGTGAACCGCTGGTGTTTCAAATATAAAGATATCGATCTAGAATAAATGGAATGAGAGAGAGCCAAGTCTGGAGAATACGCCGCATGCTGTTAAGCTTTCCAGCCTAAGTTGATTTTGCTGTATGTGGACGAGCGTTGTCATGGAGTATTATCGCCTTCCGCCATCCTTGACCAGTAAATGGTTTTTTCCTCGAAAGCAGCACTTAATTTGATCAATTGGGCCTGGTAACGTTCAGCTGTAACAGTTTGACCAGGCTCGAATATTTCTTTTTGCAACTGATGTTGATGGCTGGCCTGGATCAATCCATGGTTTTCTGCATTTAGGATTGTCGTACAAAATCTACTTTTCATCACCCTAATGATTTTGTGTAAAAAAATCTTTATTTTCAACCGAGACCGATTTTTGTTTTCTCAGTTTATGAGGGACCGATTTTTCCTCCCTTTGTATTTTTCTCATTGCACGCAATCAACACGGATTTTCACCCAATAAAACTTTAAGTTCCTCGTCTTCAAGTTATTTTACTGCACCTGGACGTGCATCATTCTCAAGACTAAAACTGCCATCACGAAATCTTGCAAACCACTTTTTTACTGTTGAATGATTCACCGAATGTTCGCTCACAAAGTCGAATTAATCAATCCCATAGCTTGAGCAGCATTTTTTTTCATTTGAAAACAAAATAAAATGCAATGACGTATACACGTTGCTTATTGACATCCATCTCTTTTAATTGATGCACAAGGGAACGACAGCTTGTAAATGACTGAAACTTATGTCATAAAAATAGCAATGACTAAGCTACGTATATCAAAAATGGAGGGCGATTTGGATACGTTCAAGCATATATTAATGCACAACTTCAGATTTATTGCAGCAGTCACAGCTAAAATTGCCAAAAACAAATATGCCAACGTTTTCTGGGGTGTACACAGAGTGGTAGCCGTTTAACGACTTAAATACTTCTACAATACATGAGTTTGCAAACTTAAATTTCGTCCAAAAGTTTCAATACAGAGACTCCTTTAAGGAGAAGTAGGACTTGCGGCAGTGCTTGCTTTACTAAAGATTTGGGTGACTGCATGGGAATAGCATAACAAATGTAAACTGAAGGAAAGGATTCACACCTCCCATGGTATGCCAGAATGTCTTGTCCAGCAGCAGTCTGTCCCTTTAAGTGGACCTGGGAACTGGCTGGGAGTCAATTGAAAAATCACACGTTAATCCGAAAAATAACTTTAATATGGCACAAGCTCAATAAGTTGAAAGAAAGATACGATCGCAAAAAATGTACAAATACTTTCATTCGAATCTTTTCGATCACCCAGTTATTAGACGACTGAAGGGCATATCGAACGAGGTCGTCCGTAGAAGACAATGATGGTATGGACCATAATTAGTAAGGAAATTAATTCATAGTTAATTCATTAAGAAAAGACATGCTTGAATCAATTATGCCCAGCCTCAAAAGAAGGATTCAAAAAAAGTGCAGGGTCACGTTTTTTTACCGAGGATGAAACTTTAAGAAAACCAGCACTTAAACTTTAAAATACAAGGTACAATGTGCACCGACAAGACTCATTCACTATTTTAGTGCAACGAACTGCAATCTTTGAGCAAAATACGTGAAACGGAGTATATAAAAAGTATTTGTATGTTCATCCAAACGATGGCATTTAAAGCGCATTTGTAATACTTCCTACAGCTATCATCAACGGAAATCGTAGTGTCAGGCATGCAGAACACTTTTAAATTCAGAATAGGCGAAATGATCTGGTTGCCATTAGTGGATAAGATTAAACTTGTTCCGGAACTACAAATTTATTATAATTAAAATTAAACCATAGTAGTTTTCAGAGGTCCCGATAGAGGCGCTTGCTATGTCAAAAATTACTGTTACTATTATTCAATATAACGAATACAATAGTCATCCGTATGATAGCAAACTATTTTTGTAACATCTTGCAAGATGCCCAAACCACGTCAAGTAATCCGATGCTGCAAAATACGCGAGATTTTTGACAGAATCCAACGCAGATTCTTAAAGCAGGATTCAATCAAAGAGAGAGATAACATGGCGTCGTCAGAAAAGAAGAAGCCTCCGGTTGCCCTAGGAGAATCTCATTTTCGTGCAATTCAGAGACTCAGAGGTATATGGAACGCCGACTTATCCGAAAACAGAATTTTTGACAACAGTACAAACAGTGCGGTCGTATTCGAAGGTTCAGCCAATTCCAGCGCAGGAATCTCGCTCAATCAGGATTTACCAGTAACCAGATCTTATGTGCAATCTAGCTTGCATGCTATAATTTATAGGATTCAAGGAGCTTAAGATCGCCTTTTCTGCTGACGTTGAACAATTTTACCAAAAATTGCTGAGATGTTTAAGTTTTATAAACAATAAGTTGACTTAATTGTTTGAATCGTTTGATAGTTGAATGTTTAAAGAGCATGGATGATTGTTTTTCGAATATCTATGCATGGCGGCTGAGATATAGCTCACAAAAGGCAGGAGCTATTCGATGTCCAAACTAGCAGCGCACATCGTTTGGAGCCAAAGCATGGACTATTTTTTCTATAATTTTTTAGCGTAGGAGCTGAAATATAGTTCACTGAAGTGGGGTACTACTCAGCGTATTGTTGGGATGGTAACTTATTCAATAACATAACTAGCGGCGTACGTCATTTTAGGCGAATATTTAAAGGACATGAACAATTTATTCTAGAATTTTTCTATGCGTAGGAGCTGAGATATATTCCACAGAATTCAGAAACTATTAGGTTGAACCAAATAGCGGTTTATATCGTTTGATACGTGAATGCTGATGAACTGCACTTGAATGATTTTTTTAGGGATTTTTGTCCGCATTGGAGCTGAGACATATTTCAGAGAAGTCAGAAACTCTTCGTTTGTCAAACTAGCGAGATACTTAATAAGGTGACGAATTATTGTACTTCATTGATTTTTTTAGAAACTTCGTATGTTTGGAAGTTGAATTATAGTTCACTCGTGTCAAACTGGGATGAATGCCTTACTTACTTTGTTGATATTTTAGACCTTCCTTTAGGCAGATTTTCCCAGCATACTATAACACTGCCTAATTTTTTGACTTTACTCAGCACCACGTGAATTGGTCTTTGCTAGCTCGCTGCCTAAGTCACAATGTTTATATAGTCGCAGTGTTATTCATATACACACCCTCATAATAAACACACCAATACGCAACAACAATTTTCAAGTTTTTTGTTATTTTTTTGTTCAACCTAATCACAGCCAGGACTCTACAACTTCAATGATAAATTATGTATCGTATTTTTTTAAATAGCCAATTTGATTTGAAAGTGTCCCATATATCAAAAGACGACCTGGGAAAAACACGGTGATGATTTTATCACTAATTTATATCACTATTGTGAGATTATTTGGGAAAATAATGAAACAACAATTATAAGTTAACGTTTGGTTGTTGAATGTTTTCTTACGAAGTGGTTTCTACGTGGTGATACAGACAGACATAAAAATAATAATTTAGGTGCTAGAGTTCGAACGAAGGATCAAAATTTTAAATTTTCAAACGAAATAAAATATTATCAGTGATGGTAAATTAAATTTTATTTTATTTATTTCAATAAATCATGTAGTGTTTGTGTATCAAAAATTCATTTTGTTTTCCTTCCCTAAAAGATTTTAGTAGTCGTCAACGTCAACAAATAACAGCACGCCAACGAACTTAGTTAATTGAGCATGTTACTACTAAATATGATCTTGCTATAATAACCGGTTTTTAACAGGGGGCGGGAATCACACAAAAACAGTTCTGGAAGGACTTGGGAACTTGGGAGAGTCCTTAATTCATATGCAGAGAGCAGTTAAAATTGTCTGAAGATGGTAAAAGGTAATTGACGCAAGGACGAAATTTCAAAAGAAAAGGAACCACTCGTACAGAACAGGAGTTGGTGAGTCTTTAGATGTCGGGCTAGATTCACTGGATATAAGTAGCTGAGTGTGTTACCTGCAGAGCAAGTCGACGGAATTGACTGTATTAGAAAAAGGACTTGAAAATAATTTTTAACAACATCTTCATCTTTATTAATTGTACTTATTTTATTTTTAGAAATATTCCTTAAGGTCACTAACACGGTCCCAAATGTGGTAGAAGCTGTGTGTCCTGTTGAAGATATTTTGGAGACAGTGTCGTCTGAAACTACAGAGCACTTTACTTACAAATTGGTTTCTGAAAATTCTGTTATGAACCAATTACCCCGGCCATCTGGTAACAGACATCTGGAACCATGTTGATTGTTGATGTTTACGGTTGTAAAAAGAGGGATTACACGACAATCGCAGAAGAAATAATTTAAAGGTAAAAATTACTTAAATTTATGAAGCGAGAAAATCGTAAAAACGAATGCCGGCACAGGGAAAGCGAACGCTGGCATAGAGAGGCGACAGATCTTTTAAAGGAAATAAATATTAGATAAAAATTTAAATTGGTTTCAACATTTTTATTTATGTAAATATTTTTACAATAGACAAATAAAAAATGTGATTACAACTATATGATAATTTACAAAATGTCTTTAATTTTTCTTACCATCCTATATTGTCATTAATAGTTTGACGAATTTGACGACAGGCTTCAAGATAAGAGTTATTTCCATTGTTATCACTATTAGAAGCAGCTCTATAAATATGCACAATAGTTTTTTAATTTAATATTTTTAATTTTGTTTAAGATTATTAATACGTGCACACTTTCTAAAAAATAATTGTGTTATAATGAAAACGACAAGTTTCAATGACGGACAAATAGTTTTGACAATACACGTCAAAACAATTTTTTTGTATTTGTAAAAATGAGATGGAAGATTTTGCGGGCTTTTTCATTCAAATTTATCCAAAATTCATTCGAAGTAAGGTACGAAATTTCTTTATAGCACACGTTATATCACGAAATGTGATATAACCACCATAAAATGACCACCCTGGCAAATGTTTAATACAGTAAACCGCTATAATTTAAAATTGCATAGCGAGTAGGTGCTTGATCCTCAATAACAAATAGAAATTTATCGTATTTGTTTAAGTTTTCAATTTCATTTGAAAGGGTACATTTTAAGGTAACTTTTGGTATGTGTGACGACCTGGGAAAAAATCTGTGATCTGTCTAATAAACTACTGGAATTGAAAATAGCTCACTGAGTAGGTCTTAACCACAATAAGAAATATTGTGTATTTATTTAAGCCAATCTGGCCCATTTTTATTGCAGTTTTTTTATAATTTAAATACCTATAATACACAGTTGAAGTGCTTCACAATTAAAAAGATCAATTTGAGGCACTTTAGTTTTTAGTTTGTTACACAATTTTCATATTATTATGCTTATATTTAGCAATTAACAAGTATTGGCCGACTGTATACTTTACTTACTAATGTATACAAAAATTTTGTTATTTGTTGCAAACTTCTAAGGTAAAGATATAAAGACATAACTTTAAATTACTTAATTCTATTGCGGCATAATAAAATTAAATATTAAACAACTTCATATGTTAATCATACACAGCTACTGTTACTTGAATTACATGAGCCATACACAAAAAATTACCATCACCTCTTCTTCCTGTTCAAATAACTGTCAAACTTAAATATAACAACGGAATGAACCCATTAAGCATTATTTTCTGTCGTCTTAATCTTCATCATCGTAATCATGATGACCATCGCATCTCATAAATATTAATTTCAATTATGATTCAGCAGCTGTATAATATTCTCGTATATAATGGTACAGCAAAGTGACTTAATACCCAACATATTATATTAACGCGACGGCTACTTAATATGAAAGATGTGTACTTACATGAATTAATTAAATTATTATAAATAATATTATAAGGTTAACTTAAAAAAGTAAAAAATTAAGACAATTACTCAGAACAACGAATTAATTTTATTTTATGTATAAGACAAGATGTTATGATTCCGCTATATGCCTCCGCCATTTCACCAAAAAATAAAAAAAAAATAATTTAAATTTATTTATTAAGTGAAGCGAACTGAATATAAGCGAATAAATGAAGAAGGAATTATAAAGAAAACTGGTCCAAAACTGTACATGTCAGAACATAAAATTTCCCAGATACATACTGTGGTTTTGCACATTAACCTTGCTCCCCATTCAATAAAAAACTGAATACAGATTTAACGGACTCCTTCGCACGCGTTCATGGTTAATTGCAAATTAAACGCTTAAATCACCTTGAAATAGCCTTCGGCCATCTCCATACACAATAAAAGAAACAAAAATCAATTTTGCAAATTCAACATTTCATGCGCGCGCGCACATGTTAGAATGTGTATCAAATTGGCGCGAAACGCCCCAGGTTAATTGTTAAACAGCATTTTTCATAAAAATCACATCGATCAATAAACGAATCGTCCATCAGTCAAAACATGTACATATCATAGGTAAAAAGGTAACATATACACAACGCCAATCAACAAAAAAAAAAAAACGCAAATTCGTGCACAGAGCGTACAAAATTCATTGATAGACGTGAATACATCAATTATAATTCACAATATAACGATTGACTTCAATTGAAAAATTCCCGTAAGTAATTCTAATTTTTTTATTACATTTTTTTTGTGCCCTATTCTCTTCCAACTATTTATAGTTTTCTATTGTGCAAAAATTCTGTGTATTTGTACGAGAGTCGTATTCGACTAACAATATTGACCTATTTCGCGAGATGGATTTAGCAGTAAACACAGCATAAAAATACATAAGCAACAATAATATATATCCACAAAGTATAAGAAGAATGTTATTACACAACATCGACAACAGCAGCAAGACATAAATTTCTTAATAAACATCGAATCGTTCTTGTGTATTGTGTGTGTGTGTACTTCCATTCAAAATTGTACAGATCACAATGCGCGTAAATCGACATCATGCAATTTTAATGTTTTTATTTAAATTATGACAGTTACATAAATTCCATTATATGCTACGCGTATCATATCTGGTTTATAAGGTAATTACATTGTACAATTGAAAATCTGTCTACTGTTACTAAGTAGATGCTTCAAATATAGTTCAAATTTGTGCGGAAGCATTTTTTGGTTTTGCGACCAAGAATAGTGGACAGGGGTGGGCGAGGTTGACTGCGCAATGGAATCTATGCGAGAAAACTCGTAAAACTGACAACCTTGGAAATAGCCGGTCTGATAAAGTTTTTGGCCAGCGTGTTTGTCTAATAACGTTAGGGCCAAATAAGTATATACATTATATGGACCAACTCTTATACGCTGACCTAAACTAAGTCGACCACCGGCAATGAATTTCATTCGATTCTTACAAGTAATTTAAAATAAAAAAACTTCAAATAACTTATCGATGAGCTACCAATTATTCTCGAATGGTGAAGTTGGATATGGAGGTATAATAGAAGTTAGATTTATACCGGAGAGTTCGACTATAGGCACACACACGCCGCGCATACTGGTAAACCGTGCACAAATTGAATCGCCTCTATTGTTCAGGTTTCCGCTAGGATGGCCGGTGTTTAGTAATACCAAAAAAATTCAGGCAATCACGACTTACGATTATTCTCTACAGAAATTTTAAGAATCGTAAAACTCATTCAAAAATCGTCAATCCTAAGTGTCTGGGACCATAGATTTTTTCAAAAGTTACCTATTTTCTGTTAGAGCAGATCATGTCTTACTCAAAACAGGTTTCCGCTAGGATGGCCGGTGTTTAGTAATACCAAAAAAATTCAGGCAATCACGACTTACGATTATTCTCTACAGAAATTTTAAGAATCGTAAAACTTATTCAAAAATCGTCAATCCTAAGTGTCTGGGACCATAGATTTTTTCAAAAGTTACCTATTTTCTGTTAGAGTAGATCATGACTTAGTCTAAACAGATATCCGAGTGGATGGCCGGTGTTTAGTAATACCAGAAAAATTCAGGCAATCACGACTTACGATTATTCTCTACAGAAATTTTAAGAATCGTAAAACTTATTCAAAAATCGTCAATCCTAAGTGTCTGGGACCATAGATTTTTTCAAAAGTTACCTATTTTCTGTTAGAGCAAATCATGTCTTACTCAAAACAGGTTTCCGCTAGGATGGCCGGTGTTTAGTAATACCAAAAAAATTCAGGCAATCACGACTTACGATTATTCTCTACAGAAATTTTAAGAATCGTAAAACTTATTCAAAAATCGTCAATCCTAAGTGTCTGGGACCATAGATTTTTTCAAAAGTTACCTATTTTCTGTTAGAGCAGATCATGTCTTACTCAAAACAGGTTTCCGCTAGGATGGCCGGTGTTTAGTAATACCAAAAAAATTCAGGCAAACACGACTTACGATTATTCTCTACAGAAATTTTAAGAATCGTAAAACTTATTCAAAAATCGTCAATCCTAAGTGTCTGGGACCATAGATTTTTTCAAAAGTTACCTTTTTTCTGTTAGAGCAGATCATGTCTTACTCAAAACAGGTTTCCGCTAGGATGGCCGGTGTTTAGTAATACCAAAAAATTCAGGCAAACACGACTTACGATTATTCTCTACAGAAATTTTAAGAATCGTAAAACTTATTCAAAAATCGTCAATCCTAAGTGTCTGGGACCATAGATTTTTTCAAAAGTTACCTATTTTCTGTTAGAGTAGATCATGACTTAGTCTAAACAGATATCCGAGTGGATGGCCGGTGTTTAGTAATACCAGAAAAATTCAGGCAATCACGACTTACGATTATTCTCTACAGAAATTTTAAGAATCGTAAAACTTATTCAAAAATCGTCAATCCTAAGTGTCTGGGACCATAGATTTTTTCAAAAGTTACCTATTTTCTGTTAGAGTAGATCATGACTTACTCAAAGCAGGTTTCCGCTAGGATGGCCGGTGTTTAGTAATACCAGAAAAATTCAGCCAATCACGACTTACGATTATTCTCTACAGAAATTTTAAGAATCGTAAAACTTATTCAAAAATCGTCAATCCTAAGTGTCTGGGACCATAGATTTTTTCAAAAGTTACCTATTTTCTGTTAGAGCAAATCATGTCTTACTCAAAACAGGTTTCCGCTAGGATGGCCGGTGTTTAGTAATACCAAAAAAATTCAGGCAATCACGACTTACGATTATTCTCTACAGAAATTTTAAGAATCGTAAAACTTATTCAAAAATCGTCAATCCTAAGTGTCTGGGACCATAGATTTTTTCAAAAGTTACCTATTTTCTGTTAGAGCAGATCATGTCTTACTCAAAACAGGTTTCCGCTAGGATGGCCGGTGTTTAGTAATACCAAAAAAATTCAGGCAAACACGACTTACGATTATTCTCTACAGAAATTTTAAGAATCGTAAAACTTATTCAAAAATCGTCAATCCTAAGTGTCTGGGACCATAGATTTTTTCAAAAGTTACCTTTTTTTTGTTAGAGCAGATCATGTCTTACTCAAAACAGGTTTCCGCTAGGATGGCCGGTGTTTAGTAATACCAAAAAATTCAGGCAAACACGACTTACGATTATTCTCTACAGAAATTTTAAGAATCGTAAAACTTATTCAAAAATCGTCAATCCTAAGTGTCTGGGACCATAGATTTTTTCAAAAGTTACCTATTTTCTGTTAGAGTAGATCATGACTTAGTCTAAACAGATATCCGAGTGGATGGCCGGTGTTTAGTAATACCAGAAAAATTCAGGCAATCACGACTTACGATTATTCTCTACAGAAATTTTAAGAATCGTAAAACTTATTCAAAAATCGTGAATCCTAAGTGTCTGGGACCATAGATTTTTTCAAAAGTTACCTATTTTCTGTTAGAGTAGATCATGACTTACTCAAAACAGATTTCCGCTAGGATGGCCGGTGTTTAGTAATACCAGAAAAATTCAGGCAAACTCGATATACTATAATTCTCGATAGATTATTTAGAAATGGTCAATCCTATGTGCCTGAAATCAGACTTTAAACTGATTTCATAAATTTTGTACCTGTTTTGTAATATATTTTTAACTTAACAATTGCGAAGGTATTAATAAAATTTTATGATTTTTTAATGCGTAGTTTCGAATTTATTCGTTAGTTCGCAGTTTTACCAATACACTGAAATTTTTAGTTGTTGTTCTTGTTTTTTAGGAATAACTCGGAAGTTTAGGAAAATCTTCACAACCGTAATTTCAAATCAACCCTAAATATTAATCTACATGTACAGTGCCGAGCTATTATATTAAAATTATTCGGTTCTCAGGAAATCTCATTCAAATATATTTAATATACGAGTACATATTATCCATCTTTTAAGATACTGGTAAGATTTATATTTAATTATAAAAATTATAAAATAAACTTATTTATCATTCATTTTAGAATAATTTTTTCAAATTTTATCTAGTTGCCTTTACTTAAATATTACCTTCCAGCAGGAAAGCCATTGACGACACACTAATTACTAATTTACGTTTGTTACCAGTCTGAGATGAATCGTTTGTGACAAGTCTAATACGAGGTGACAAGTCATAGACGAGTCGCATGTGTCATGTCTGAGATTAATTGTATGTGATATATCCCCAGCAAACGTAGAAGAAGTTCCAGAACTAGTGCAAAAGTAGTGATAAAAGTATTTGTTTCCTTGTGAAAAAGGATGGGCGTCGGGAAAAATGCATCAGTTTTATAAAAAAATTTTAGTAAACATACGAAATTTTTGCGAATTCTAAATTATTTAGGATATTTTAATGGATGGATATTTTAAGGGATATTTGAATGCAATCCGGTAGTTAATCTAGTTAATCTGGATTTTTTTTTTTTTTTTGTTATTTCGTGTTCGCCCAATTCAACGGTTAAATACTAATGAATTTTAGAGTTGAATATTGTTCAAATAACTTTGGTTTCAGGAAATTCTACTGTAAGTTGCGGAGTTGCAGAATGATTAAATTAATAAATGTTTCAATTATTTAGGAAGCCGGAAAATATGAATTTAGAATTAAATTTCAGGAAATTTACAGATGCTTGTGAATTAATGCTTCATTGTAATTGCTGATTGTGTAGTTTAGAATTGTGTTGTAATTTTATTACTAACGACTTTACATAGGTGTCTGTAACGGGTCGAGTCAACCAATTTTGGTTAGGACGCCGAAAAGTATTAATAGAATTAAATTTCAGGAAAATTCCAGATGCATGTGAAATAATAATATTTTTTCTTAGGTTGCCGTTTTAAAGAAGCAATTGTTGAAGACCAATACCATCGTTATCCATTAACCTATTAAGCCTTTATCCTTCATCTAGTAGATTAGAATTGTGTTGTCTTTGTGTTACTAACTATCGGCTATACCTAGGTGTCTGTAACCGAGCCGATTCTGTCCCACTTAACTAACCTATCCAATCCTTCGGTTTTGTTATGTGTAAAAAAGGGTGTACGGTGGACCCGGCGTCATCCGGGAACTCAAGCCTCAGAACTTGGTCGTACATTCAAAATCAATCAATCAATCAATCAATTATATGAACCTACTCTTATACGCTGACCTAAACTAAGTCGACCACCGGCAATGAATTTCATTCGATTCTTACAAGTAATTTAAAATAAAAAAACTTCAAATAACTTATCGATGAGCTACCAATTATTCTCGAATGGTGAAGATGGATATGGAGGTATAATAGAAGTTAGATTTATACCGGAGAGTTCGACTATAGGCACACACACGCCGCGCATACTGGTAAACCGTGCACAAATTGAATCTCCTCTATTGGCATTTTCCATTATGCATTCATCGTAGTGAAACGAACCAGTAATAGTTCAGTTTTACCATATTCGGCCTAGGTAATTATATTAATTCGTTTGGCATCCACCACATTGCTACTAGTGAGCTGCCAATCTGGATTACCAACGACAGTAACTCCGGTGATGAAAGCAAAAGTACAGATACTTTTAACACTATGCGCCGTTGGTACTTGGCGAAACACATTAACACTTAATAAACACATTAAAAGACTTGTTTATTATTTCGCACAAAACTTTTTTTTTTTCAAAAATGTTTAAAAAATTACTCGATTAATTTCGACTTGTTAGGTCATCATCAGGAGTATCTACCCTCGATGATGACCTAACAAATCGAAATTAATCGAGTAATTTTTTAAACATTTTTGAAAAAAAAAAGTACAGAGTAAGTGGGTTAACTAGCGGGTTTAAAATTTGATTTATAAAACGAATATGTAAAAGAATGTAACAACAATAAAATATTAGTAAGAGTTTGGTCATATTATGATTAACGCTTTAAGTTGAAATAAGTTCACGGATTGGTCTGGAACTGTCAATTAAATGGTAGTCCGCACCACGCCAATGTTAGATCTCACTATATTTTAATAATAATCGTTTAGGAAAACACTGTTAGATTTAACATAATTTATTAGAGATAATTTTTAATTATAATTTCAATTTATTTAATTTTAACGTGTATAAATTTTATAATAATTAGTACAATAAATAATTAGAACTTTTGTTTATTTTATAATTCACATATTAACCAAAATTATATATTAGGTATTTAAGTTGGTTTAGGCTATCGCCATTTTACACCCATCCTCTTGTTTTTTAAATACAATACGATAATATAATTAATAATTTATGTAATTAAATTTCAACCTTTTATTATTTTTTTTTTTATTTTGAATATAATAAGTATAACTAAATTTATTTTATCAATTTAATACAATATAATAATCGAATTTTCTTAGCTAATTAATAATTGAATTCAAATTAGATAAAAAAGAATTTTAAAGGACATAAATAAGCAGAAACTTATTTTTTGAATAAAATAAGACGATTATTATGCACGACCTTCGAAGATCGTCCTATTTGAATTATAGAATTTACTTCAGAATTAATGTCTGATATTTCGTATGGACCAAGCCATATAGGAGACAATTTATTATTTTTATTTTCATTTTTCAACATTACTAAGTCACCAATTTGAAATTTTGTCGGATTAGAATTTCGGTCGTAATAATCTTTAGATTTAACTTTGCAGCTTAGCAAGTTATTCCTGGCATTTTGAAAAACTGTTTGCATTTTAACTTTTAAATCGTTGTAATAGTCGTCATAGTTGTATAATGCTTCGGGATCACACTGTAAAGAACTTGGAATTGTTGGTTTACAGCCAAACACTAATTCGTAAGGCATGAAATTTGTTGATTTATGAGGTGTAGTATTATAAGCGAACATTGCGTATACTACCCACGAATCCCAATCGAGCGGGTCTCGACCACAAAAACTTCGAAGATATTCGGCTAGAGTTTTATGTGATCGTTCTAGAGCTCCATTACTCTGTGGATGATATGCGGTAGTATTAAGTTTTTTAATTTTTAGAAGTTTGCAAATTTGTTTGAACACGTTGCTCATAAAATTTGAGCCTTGGTCAGATAGGATGGAAAACGGTGCACCAAAAATACAAATAAAATGTTCCACAAACAAATGTCCCCCAAAGGGGATTCCAGTGGAAAACTTCGTCAGGTCATCTTGCAACGTTAATATATATTTGTTATTTTTGTAACTGGACGGAAGTGGACCGACGATATCCAGAAAAACCTTCTCAAATGGTTTCCTGGAAGTTGTCGTTATGACCATAGGCATTTTTGTGATTTTATGGGATTTATTCCGAGAACAATCTTTACAATTTTTAATGTACTGCTCTACGATACGGTACATGTTTGGAAAGTGATACATAGAGCGTAGACGTTTGCATGTTCTGTATACCCCTTGATGGCCCCCCAGTGGACTGATATGGAATTCGGTAATGATGTCCTGTATTATTTCCGGATCGCTTAAATATATAATTTTGTCTTGACTATTGAATTGAATTTGATTTAGAGAATTTGAATCATTTAACTGATTTTGAGGTTGAGAAATTGAATTTTGAACATTGGATTGATTTGAGATTTTGTTTCTTAACTGGGCTCGGGTTAACGCACCTATTTCGGCATCATGAAGAATTTCGACTCTGCTTAAGGGATCAGCGTTAGTGTTTTCCTTCCCAGGTTTGTACACTATCTCATAATCGTACTCATCCAAACGAATTTTCCATCTCACAAGTCTCGATGATGGGTTAGTGATCTTACACAACCATACAAGAGGCTTGTGATCGGTGACTATGAAAAATTTTCTTCCATAAACATATGGTCGAAAATGATCGACAGCCCAAACAACGGCCAAAACCTCTTTCTCTATGGGTGCATATTTTCTTTCGGCACAGTTCAACATTCTACTCGCATAAGCTATTGGTAGGTCAGTAGACTGAAACGACTGAGACAAGACGGCTCCAATAGCCAAGTCACTTGCGTCACATGTTACAGTAAACTGTTTTGAAAAGTCCGGGTATTGCAAAATTGGAGGTTTTATAAGGCAGGATTTCAGCTTGCGAAAGGACTCGTCACAGAATTCATTCCAGATAAACGGTTCGTTTTTTTTTAATAATTTGGTTAACGGCTGTGCGATGGATGAAAATTGAGATATAAAGCGGCGATAATATCCAGCTAAACCTAGAAATGATTTAACTGCTTTAGGGTTAGACGGAGTTGGATAATGGCAATTAATTTATTTGGGTCAGGCTTAATACCTTCAGTGGTAATGACGTGTCCAAGATAAACTATTTCATTTCGCAGAAATTGACATTTAGTTGGATTTATTTTTAAATTATTAAGACGTAGACGATCAAAAACAGATTTTAATTTTTTTAAATGATCTTGCAGATTATGACCATACACAACAATGTCATCTAAATACACAAAACATTCTAACCCATTCAACCCAGTCAGCACTGCGTTCATCAATCTTTGGAAGGTGGCGGGTGCACCTTTTAACCCGAAGGGCATTCTGTTGAAATGATAATGACCCGTAGATGTGCTGAATGCGGTTTTGTGTTTATCTTGTGAATGTACTGGGACTTGATGGTAACTTTGTTCTAAATCGATCGTGCTAAAATATGATGAATTCCCCAATTGGTCCAATATTTCACATATGTTCGGAAGAGGGAATACATCTCCAACTGTTATGTTGTTTAGTTTCCGATAGTCAACGACGATTCGCCATTTTTTAATACCATCGGATGATTTTTTTGGAACTATTAGTAATGGGAAGTTATAAGGACTTTTGCTAGGTTCAATTACATTGTCAGCTAACATTTGATCTATTTGGTTATTTATTTCAGATTTAGAAGCTTCAGGTAAACGATATTGCTTGATATTTATAAGAGATGTATTTGGAAAAATCGGAATTTTGTGATATACAGTTTCGGTCGTACTAAGCTTATCTCCTTGCAGATGAAATATATCGTTATATTCTCTACAAACTTTTAGTATGGCAGATTGCTCTACACCATTTAGGTGTTTTAAATCCAAAACATCTTGAAGATTTGAAAGTCTATTTTCTATTTCATTTGACCAAGAACTAATTTGACAAATTCTAAAATTTTGTAAGGGTTCAGTGGAAAGCTCGATATTATCGATTTCTATTGGCGTTTCATTTATGTTTATAATGCTTATATTGACCTTGTTTTGTTCAGGTTGAATTAATGAATTTCCAATCATAACTCCGGGCACGATTTCTTTTGAATAACAAACATATTCATTTCCATTTGAACCTTCGAAATTCACTGATACAATTTGCTTTGATCTTGGGGCAATTAAAATTTTATCATTGATTGAACATAACTCAAGTACGGTAATTCCTGAATTATTAGGAATTTCTAAAATATTTTTCGAATAATTAATGGAGCATTGATTATCATTGAGAAAATCTTTCCCGAGGATCCCAGCTCCCGAGATTGGAAAGGTATCGGATATAACATGGAATGTATGAGATATGACCATCGAGTTGGATAAATTAATTTTTGCTTTACAGGCGGCTAATGTACTAATAACCTCGTTAGTGATGCCTGTCATGTGACATTTAATATTTGGATAACATAAACTATCATTATTGATAAATCCCTTTTTTACTAGGCTAATATCTGCTCCAGTGCCGAGTAAAAATTTTTCTGGTGAACTATTTAAAATATCGAGATTTAGATTTACATATTTGTTTCCGTATACATTACTAGCTAAGAGCATAGACACCTTTTGACTATCTGGTAATTGACTATTTGAATTTGTAATGGTTTTATTAGGATGTTCGATATTTGAAGAAATAGAATTTTGTTGAAAATTTAAAATTGTGGGTTTGGATTTGTTAGAGTTAGAAGTATTTAATGAAATTGTAGGATGAGGGGAAAAATATTGAGGAATTTTAAATTTGTCAGTTTTATATAAGCACTCTACTTGATCTCGCTTACTCGAACCGGAGTGCTGCTGGTTGATTGTTCGAGTTCCGGCGTGTTTTTTGATGCGGAAGGTTGTATATTGTATGTAGCTTGATTTGAAGTCGAAAATCTAGCGTCACTAAATCGTTTTTTCCGACATTCGCTTATGTGATGACCTTTGAATTTACAATATGCACAAACAAGTACCGGTGATTTAAAAGATGAATTGAAATTATAATTGCTTTTCGGAAACGGTTGTATTTGACCTTTAATGTTTGAGTTATTAAATGATTTTTGTTTTAAAAAACATTTATCAGCTGAGTGTCCGGTTTTATTACAAAAATCACAAGATAAATACGACCTAGTATAATTATTTGAATTTGGTTCTCGACTGTATTTTGGTTGTAAACTAGACTTAAATTTAACGTTTAACTCTTCTTCGCACGCTTTGGCTACGGAATCGCCCAAGTAGTGAAACCGACATGCTTTGACTATAAGTCTCATTGGTTCCTGTAATCCTTCTTGGAATGCCTTTAGCGCTGTCTTAGAATTTAAACTTTTAATTACGTCGGCTGCTTTAACGCCTTCACTGGATATGCAAACATCATTGAGCATTGATAACAATTTTTCCACTCTTTTGGAATATTCACGAACACTTTCACTTTTTGTTTGTTGTATATTTACAAGTTCTGTTTGCAGATGTTGTATGGACCGTTTGTCACTGAATTCAGTTGAAATATCTTTTTTGAGTGTTTTCCAGTCGTCATAAATTTTATATTTTATTATATCATATGCTTTTCCCGTAAGCCTCGTATGCATTAGCGATAAAAATCTGGTTTTATCTTCGTTGTTGGTTAACGGTGCAAAAATTAAGTCGCAACAGTTTAGGAATCGATGTAGATTTGAAGAATCTCCATTGAATTCAGGAATAATCTTCAAAGCCAAATCTAAATTAAGTGACATTTTTATTTCTTTTTTTTTTGATCGAGTAAAATGACCGTCATAAAAAATATTTTCTACTGATTTAGATCTTCTACGCATAGGTTTTGAATTTTTTATATTAATTTTAGATTTGAATTCAATTTTTGAATTAATATTAGGAAAGAATAGTTTAATAAAACTTAATTGCTAAATTTACAAATTTTAATTAACTTACGGTGACACCTGCGTAAAATTTTTCCCAATAATGGAGTAACCGCTAGTTGACTTATGGTGATATGATGATGGTTAATGATGAATTAATGTAATTTAAAATTTTGATGATAAATTATTGATGACAATTAAAGATCAATTTGATTGATTGATTGATTATCAATTGATGATAGATACTCAGATGATGTAGTAGTAGTAGATGACTATTCTCAGATGATTATTTTGTTGGATAATTGATGATGATGAATTATGATGATTTTTGATGTGTTGAAATGTCGGTGAATACAGTAAACGATGATAAATACAGATTTTACAGTATAGGTATTAGATGATGCAAATTTTAGATGATTACTTTTGTTGATTATGAAATTTATAGTAAATTTGTTACAATATTACAGCATGTATGATGAATTTTTGAAAACGGTATAGTAGACGGTGAATTTTGTGGTGATGATAGTTAAAATATGGTATGATTTAACTGTATTGATGTCGAAAACCAATTACGATTATGATTGTTTCACTTGTGGTTATCTTATAAACTATGATGATTTGATTTGTAGAATGATAAACCAATAAATTAGTAATGCTGCGTACTATGGCGATAAGTATATTTTGGTTTCGCACTTTGATTAGGTTTATTTCACTTTTGTCACATATAAACGCTAAGACACCATTTAATGATGTACTGTTTTATCTCATGATCGATACTAACACATGATTTTTTGTTGCTTTAATATGAGCATAATTTACATAGACGACGATTGATTTGTTACACGTAACGATTGATTTACGCGTCACTTAGTATTTAAATATTATTATATATACATATATTATATAGTAATTTTTATTATTTTACTATATAATTTATTATTTTATAAATTAAAGTTTTTGTATGTCTAGATTATACGTGTTTTTTTTCCGCTGCCACCAAATTGTTAGATCTCACTATATTTTAATAATAATCGTTTAGGAAAACACTGTTAGATTTAACATAATTTATTAGAGATAATTTTTAATTATAATTTCAATTTATTTAATTTTAACGTGTATAAATTTTATAATAATTAGTACAATAAATAATTAGAACTTTTGTTTATTTTATAATTCACATATTAACCAAAATTATATATTAGGTATTTAAGTTGGTTTAGGCTATCGCCATTTTACACCTATCCTCAACAACACCAATTGTTCCGGATACCAAAATAAACTCTCATTGGATATAGAAGAACGCAATTTCACGTGAACACACTTAAAATTTAATCACAAATAAAAACCAATTATTTGAGCGAACCTCCGTGAAGGTAGTCCAAAACAGCTAGCCCGAAATTTCAATTTTTTACTTATGGCAATACAGCTTCTGTCATGACACAAAATATACGCAAATTATAACTATAAAGCAAATTTGTGTCAAATGGCTTTCGAATTAATCGTGGCTTCTAAATTTTGATAAAAATAAGAAAACCAAATTTATTGCTGCCCGATTCAGTCGATTCAATCAAGTTTACACCCAATTTTTATTTTATATTTTCTTTAAAATTATCGTTTTTAAGAAATAGCACAACCCGAAAATGTTACACCGGCTGCAGATGATTCACCTCTCCGAAGTTGCTAGCTCTCATTTAAGAACGATTTTAATGTGATCCTGTTTAATGTAAACGCAAAGAAGCAACATTTAAATCAAAATTAACGCTTTAAATGTCATACGTCAGTTGCAAAACTAAAAAAAATGACGGGTTCGGTTCAAGAGCCTCGCCTACGAAATGATTTAACCCTTATGTCTATGGTGGGTTAACCGAGTAACCTTTTCGTTTCCAATGCATGAAATTTCTAATTTATCATTGAAATTTTGGCTCGGGGGGCTAGGAATACCAAAATCATTTAAATGGGAACACATTTTGTTATCATAAACAACTGTTTTTATAACGGTACTTTAAATTTTCATCGATTCACAAACTGTATGTATCTTTTAGTCAATATTGGGTTACCCATGTAACCTTTAGCCAAACTTGTGAAAGTAGAGGTTCCGTTCCGATCTAAATTGAAAATCAGCCGTATTATATAACGTCCCCCCGATTTCTTAATTTTTAAATAATTATGTACGAAAGTATAACATGAAGATTTTACTGTTTGAGTAGCTTATATATCGACTAATATCATAATACGATAGCCACGAGAGTTCTTCTAAGACGTACTAAGTAATAAACTGTCCATATGTCATGTCCCAGTGGTCTCCAAATTTTAAATTTTAATTTTCAATTTTTTATTTAATTTGTATGGCTTACCGATTTCATCTGTTTGAGTAATTTAAATGTCGACTAAGATTATGAGAGCCACAGGGATTCTTCTAAGACGTCATCAGCAGATTACAATAGACACATGTACTAAGTAATAAACAGTATATATACCATTTCCCAGCGGTCTCCCCAATTTTAATTTTTTTTTTAAATTTGTATGGCATAACGATTTCATGTGGTTGACTAGTTTATATATTCACTAAGATTATGAGGATCACAGGAATTGTTCTAAGACGTCATCAGGAAGTTGATTAAAAATTGAAAATTGAGGTACATAGAGATATTGTAATCTACTGATGACGTTTTAGATGAGTCCCTGTGATTCTCATAAGCTTAGTCGAAATATAAATTACTCAAACAAGTAAAATCGGTATGCCACACAAATTAAATAAAAAATTGAAAATTGGGGAGATGGTATAGACATATAGACAGTTTATTACTTAGTGATGATGTTTTCGAAGAATCCCTGTGATCCTCATAATATTATTCGACAAATAAACTACTCAGGCTAGTGAAATCGCCGTTTGTCGTTAGTATCGTTAGTTGTGTCGAAATATAAATTACTCAAACAGGTGAAATCTGCATGGCATACAAATTTAAAAAAAAATTGGAAATGGGAGACAGCAGGAATTGAAAATCGCAGGGGCATGGCAAATGGACAATTCAATACTAACGCTTTTTTCTTTGTTTGTCACATCTTAGAAAAGTCCTTGGTACCTTTTTGTTAATAGTCAAAATTTAAGATAGAGTAATGAGTAATTTTTTTGTAACCTCCATAAACAACTAATGGAGGTTACAAAAAAATTACTCATTGTAATAAACTAAGTCTTACGTGGATTTTTACAATTTTTTATAAAATCATGGCTCATTAAAAAATTCGTTTTTACAGTGTAACACTACTACACAAAATAAGGTTAATAATCCGATTGGAATCATATAGGTACATATATATAAAGGGTTTTCCAATAGGAATAATATGATTTTTAAGTGACGTTTCGGCCATTTGTAATATGTCATGATCTGTCTTTTTTTTTCATTATATTCAGTAATGTTTACAATTTCATCATGGTGAGATATACGCAAGAACAACGTTTACAAATTGCAATTACAAACGATAACGACTTTTTTAAGAAAATCATCTTCTCCGATGAGGCTCTCTTTCATCTGAGTGGTGCGGTAAATAAACAAAACTGTCGATTCTGGTGCGAAGAAAATCCACAAATTATTAAATTGACAGTTTTCTGTGGTTTTTGGCCTGGTGGAATCATCGGTCCGTATTTTTTTCGAAATGAAGCTAGTAACACCGTTACTGTCAATGGAGATCGGTATAGATCGATGATAACCAACTTTTTATGGCCGAAATTGGAAGAAGTTGATCTTAACAACATTTGGTTTCAACAAGACGGAGCTACGTGCCACACACAGCAAGTGCAATAATTGAATTATTGCGAGAAAAGTTTGGATCATATCACTCTTATTGGAAAACCCTATACTTGTTAATTTTTTGTTAGAAACTTTACTGCCGTAAAACTCAATTATATTTCATTTTATGTATTTCAAAAATCAAAGTAACAGAAACTCTGAATAGAATATAATAAAAACAGACTTATTCGGTACAAGACACACAGTATAACAACGAAATGTTCGTCACAAATGGGAAGATTGCACATCGCACAACTTTTTCGAGTTTTTCGTTTTCTCTTTGGTACTGAGTTTTTGCAGACAATACAATCCTCTACAACAGTAATTCGACCTGAAGCATCTCTTTTAGGTCTTGAGGTTTCCAAACGCTGATTTAGAATTTGTTTCCCCAACATGCACTCTATCCCCGATTTTGTTGAAAATCCTCTGATACAATTCGGAGTGGATGATCTAATGTAAATATTTGATCTTGTAGAGGACTGAAGATTATTTTCCTGGTAAATGATGTATGCAGTTAGACCTGCAATGTCTACTATATTGCGTTTTCCGTTTTGACGTGTAATGTGACACCAACTTATCCATGTTGTCGACCCCTTCCTTAGTACTATTATAATAATGAATAATTTGGTTTATTGAGCGGGCCCGATGTTGAATCATAATAATGCATCGGTGACAAAAGTATAGGGTTGTCCAATAAGAGATTTCATTTTGAATAGCCTGCTATTTGGGCAGCTGTCAATTTTGAAGCTGTCATCTTTTGACATTTGACAAGTAACAACTACGCCATTACTAAAAATGGTACGATACACGCTTCAACAACGCATTGAAATTGTTAAAACTCACTACAAAAATGGTGAAAATTTTGCAGTCACAGTTCGCAAAACTAAAGCACTTTTGGGTCGTCGTTAAGCATCTTCTCGGCTGGCAATAGTGAAACTGGTGGAAAAATTTGAGCTGTTGGGACAAGTTAGTGATGTGAAGAATCAAAACCGTGTGCGTCGCTCAAGAACAACTGAGAATATTGCTTTTGTAGTCCGTAGTGTTGGCGAAAACCCAGGTTTGTCGATTCCTCGTCGATCTTTGGAATTAGACATTCCACAAACGACATTACACCGTATTTTGCATAAAGACTTAAGTCTTAAGGCTTTTGAAGTTCAGTTAACACAAGAACGCAAGCCAGTTGACCACCATAAACGTTGTATCTTCGCTGATTGGGTCCTCAAATGCATCAAAAAGATCCGGATTTTCATCGAAAAATCATCTCCAGTGATGATAAGCAGAATTGTCGCATTTGGGGCTCAGAAAATCCAAGAATGATTGTTGAAAAGCCTCTCCATCCTCAACGTGTCACTGTTTGGTGCGGTTTTTGGGCTAGCGATGTGATTAGACCTTACTTATTTGAAACTGAGGCTGGTGCAACTGTTACAGTGAATGGATTGCGCTACCGAGCTATGATAAATGATTTTTTATGGCCGGAATTGGAAGATATTGATGTGGGCGACGTTTATGTTTAGCAATACGGCGCTACGTGCCATACAAGCGACGAAAAAATCGCAATTGTGCATGAAAAGTTTCCTGACCGTGTTATTTCTCGAAGAGGTGATCACAATTGGCCACCGAAATCTTGTGATTTAACACCTTTAGACTTTTTTCTTTGAGGCCACGTGAAAGATAAGGTCTATGCCAATGCTCCACAGTCGATTCAAGACCTTAAAGATGGAATTCGAGAAGATATCGAGGACATACAGCCGCAACAACATTTCCAGACGCGAATTAGATGGAAGCATTTCTTTCGGTAGAAAAGCTTGGCACTTTTTTACCGTACCAACAATTGAAAGGTCCCACGTCATCAAAAGCCGAGCTAGTAGTAAGGTTGTAAAAAAATTATCGATAACAACATTCTTTCCAGATCCTTTAAATTGGTAACACCAATTTTTCGCGACTCTTTCTTCTTGGTTTACTTCCCTATAAATTTGCTCTGTAAATTCCGTAAATCGCAAGTCCGCCAAACGTTTATCTCGTATTTTCCCGGTTTGGAAGGCATATATTGAGTAAAACGAGTTCTTCCTCTGTAGAGAAATAACTGCTCATCCACAGTCACTGAATCACTTGGTTTATAGTTTGATCGCAATTTTGTATTTAACATGAGGAATATATCTGTAATAGCAGCTGCTTTATCGTTTTCCAAACGTTCTGCTCTGCATTGTCAAACCTTAAAAATCTATTTTGTTGCGAGAATCGGTTCAGTAACATGTTAGCTCGAAATAATGGTAGACATCCGTTTACCACATTTATTTTGTATGCTCAAAGCTCGAACGTCTCACACCAGCCATAATAGAAATCCCAATGTATATGCATCAAATTCTTCTATTGTCAACGGTTTCCATGATTTTGATGGCTTCAAATCGCCAAAACGAAATCAGCTCTTCTATTTGTTTCTCGAATTATAATTCAACACATTTTATTCGAAAATTTTTGTTTGAACGTATCCCGGATTGACAATGTATTCGTAGCAGTAATAGAAGACACGGACATGAAACTCGACCGGCAGAAAAATTTACTCGATCACCGGATAAAGATGAATTCCTGCTCAATCAGTGCCACGAGATGGAGCTTTTTGTTATTTGGCCGTGATTAGCCGGCAGCCACCCGCAGAGAACTAATGTGCAAAGGAAAAATTATTTCAAAATTTATTTTTCTTAAATTTTATTTTAATTCTGCATTTATGTAGGTTTTGTCAAGGGATAAACGAATAAATCCTTTTTAAATTTAATTATATCGTTAAAAAAACATCAAAGTACACAAAATCTAAAAATGTTTGCAGTGGAATTATGTGATCTAAATTCAGCTTCACGTGTACCACCAGAAGCTAAAATTTAGAGTAGAAACCGACAGAATTTCAGAAAAATTCCATCTGGGATTATCTAGATATAATCGTTTGAATTTCGCCTTACAAACGATTCACAAGCACTTCATGCCTCGTACGATAGGATTAATTAATATTTAGGTTTGTGGCCTTGGAATATTTCCAGAAAAATGTTATCTGGACACAGTTGATTGGATCTCATAGCACGGGCGATTCGTGAGCACTTGACATATACCACCGGATTCGTTGAAGTTATGACTACAAACTGAGAGATTTGCATACAAATTATATCTGGAATTATCTAGATATAGTTTGATTCTCGTCTCACAGGCGATTCACGAGCACTTGGCATGTAGTGCCAAACTCGTTGAAGTTTTATCGCGTTAATTCCAGACAGATTATTTGTGCAAATCTCTCAGTTTGTAGTCAAAACTTCAAACGACAATATCTGAAAGTTCTCGCTCGCATCATAGTGGTCAATCACGTAGTGTTAATTGAGTTTCCGCATTGTCGTTAGGTTAGGGCTATGTCTACTAGGTTTCCCAACATTTGCAGGGATAAATTAAAAATACATAAAAGTAATATTTATAATTGCGGGTCGAAGGCTATAAATGTCATAACAGATTATCATGACACATTTTACTGTCACGATATCTTTTCGGGCTGGGATATAAAACTTTCTCGATAGTTGTAGTTTAGTGTTGCTATCGGGCTTTTTGAAATGAATATCGGGCTAGCTTCAGATAAATGAAGAGTTTAGGCTTGACTAGACTACCAAGCAATAGTAATACATAAAAGTAACTTTAAAATTTCGGGCTGAAGGTAATAAATAATATTTAATTGTCGAGAACGACGTGGAACCGAAAAATTGGATTTTCTTTGTCGTACTGGTACTCTTGCATCGTGTAAAAAAATTCACTGTCAAATTTGTCTACAATACGAAGAATAGTGAGTCGATTAACTGAATAATATCGTCCATGAATTCGTTCACAAATAAGCACTGATTTTGATAAAACAATTTAATTACTGAACGAACACAAATGACATAAGAAATGTCAAAAAATAATACGCAGTGTTGCCATGACATTTTTTAACAAATGGATTAATGGCTAAAAAAAGTCAGTCATTCTGTGCGCTTCATCGAGAGAAAAACAAATTGTAAATTTAAAATTAAAGTTTAAAAATTTAATGAAGTTTACTTCTTAAAAGTAAAAAGTGTTAAAAAATTAAAGTGTTGTTTTATCCAGAGCTGCAATCAATTAACAGGGAAGCCTCGCAAGGCCGCTTTGCACTTGAAAATATATTTACGCAAGCGGATTGCCCCTACATTACATTTTGTAATGTGCCCTAAAAATGATGAAGGTGAATTCCGTAAATTATAATACACTTTTACACCGTGTAAATTAGACCACTTTCATTATCAATTACCTCAGCTCAATTTGAAATTTGTCCTTTATTATATTTCTGTCAGACGAAAGCTTCTTCAAAATCAAATAATGTTTGAGAAGCAACAACATTTGCATCCATTAATCATTTCATTGTTTATTATAAACATAAAAGTTATGGATCATCGGCATCAGCAAACAAATCAATTCGAAATAGTCGTAAACAATTGAAAATCCAATTTTACTTTTCTTTTGTTCAAATTACAAATCAATACCGCAAATGAATTTCACTTAGATTTAAAGATGAGAATATTTGTACCTGTTCCACATCTGACTTAATACGTGTAGGTGACCTTGGTTTTATGATTGGTACAAATCGTGTACAGTACAGAAAAAACGGGGCCAAGATTTCATGAACTTTGGTAACGAGGATTAACGACTCTGAATAATAATAAATGTTGACCTAACAGGCACCCACACAGCGTGGTTGATCGCCAATTATTATTTTTCTGCGTGTATATGCAAAATTGCCTTCAAGAGTATTTCTGCTGGATCTCGAGCGTGCATTACAATAAAAAATCATTAGGGAGCGCTTACAGATGTACGAGTATTTTCCAATATGTTGACGAGCATCTAATATAAAATTTGCATGCATTTACAAAATTAACTGTTTATATGGTAAATTGTTGTATCATGAAATTGGCATATAACCACATAGAAAATTAATCGTTGAAGTATATCGGCAAAATTCATTTATGATGTGAATCTATTAACATTTTTGATGAAACTCTAAACAGCAACTGCTTAATGGTTTTTTGATGGACTTCGCAATTTTTTATAGCATACTCTACTTAAAATCTACTTACATCGGATATTGGACACGTGATGCACTTAATAATGATCGTGGATTTCCATAACATTTACAAATGAAAAGAAAACAATTTTATTTCCAGTAAAAAATACATTTTCGTTTTATTGAGCATAGCGGTGGATTTGTAATTTATTGCAAATTTATAGATCATTTCAGATGAACGTGGCGTAAATCTCTGTTAATATGCTATTTAATTCAATGAATATGCGAGAAACCTCTGTACCTTATCTACTTTAGTACTAAGACAAATAGTTAATTGTTATCAATTTGCTAATTTAATGGGTACTTTGTAATGTAATAATGGATAAAAAAAATACCGGTGTGAAGTTTCTAACAAAAAATAACAAAAAAGCCAAATTATATATGTGTTGGTAACACTCAATATTAAATTTTTATTAGAAAAAATTGAGTGAGATTTATTACACTGTAAAATTATTTTCCGAATGAAGATATTTTAAAATTAAATTTTCTTAAATATAATTTATTCAAAAATACAAAATATTAATGAAATGCAATGATTATTAAAACAGATAAGAAAAAACAAATAAAAATCAAGTGAGAATTAGTTAACAAATAAATAAAAGTAAAAGCTATAACAGAAAAATATCAGAATTGTTTATTGAAATTTCTCGATCAAAATACTTTGTCTTTTATCAATCTGGGCCAATAACAAGCTACTTCCAGAGATTAGGGCAAGACACCACTATATAGGTTGAATTGGCCTATCTCTAAAGAACATTTTCCGGTATAAGGTTTTCCCAAGCGGAGAAAATGCAACCTTGTTAATAGCAATTTTCCACAGTAAATATTGAGTATTCATCAATCTGGGCCAATAACAAGCCACTTCCAGAGATTAGGGCAAGACACCACTGTATAGGTCGAATTGGCCTATCTCTAAAGAACATTTTCCGGTATAAGGTTTTCCCAAGCGGAGAAAATGCAACTTTGTTAATAGCAATTTTCCATCGTAAATTTTGAGTATTTATCAATCTGGGCCAATAACAAGCCACTTCCAGAGATTAGGGCAAGACACCACTATATAGGTTGAATTGGCCTATCTCTAAACTGGCCCTACTCAAAATTTACGGTGGAAAATTGCTATTAACAAGGTTGCATTTTCTCCGCTTGGGAAAACCTTATACCGGAAAATGTTCTTTAGAGATAGGCAAATTCAACCTATATAGTGGTGTCTTGCCCTAATCTCTGGAAGTGGCTTGTTATTGGCCCAGATTGATGAATACTCAATATTTACGGTGGAAAATTGTTATTAACAAGGTTGCATTTTCTCCGCTTGGGAAAACCTTATACCGGAAAATGTTCTTTAGAGATAGGCCAATTCAACCTATATAGTGGTGTCTTGCCCTAATCTCTGGAAGTGGCTTGTTATTGGCCCAGATTGATGAATACTCAATATTTACGGTGGAAAATTGCTATTAACAAGGTTGCATTTTCTCCGCTTGGGAAAACCTTATACCGGAAAATGTTCTTTAGAGGAAAGCCAATTCGACCTATACTGTGGTGTCTTGCCCTAATCTCTGGAAGTGGCTTGTTATTGGCCCAGATTGATGAATACTCAATATTTACGGTGGAAAATTGCTATTAACAAGGTTGCATTTTCTCCGCTTGGGAAAACCTTATACCGGAAAATGTTCTTTAGAGATAGGCCAATTCAACCTATATAGTGGTGTCTTGCCCTAATCTCTGGAAGTGGCTTGTTATTGGCCCAGATTGATGAATACTCAATATTTACAATGGAAAATTGCTATTAACAAGGTTGCATTTTCTCCGCTTGGGAAAACTTTATACCGGAAAATGTTCTTTAGAGATAGGCCAATTCGACCTATACAGTGGTGTCTTGCCCTAATCACTGGAAGTGGCTTGTTATTGGCCCAGATTGATAAATACTCAATATTTACGGTGGAAAATTGCTATTAACAAGGTTGCGTTTTCTCCGCTTGGGAAAACCTTATACCGGAAAATGTTCTTTAGAGATAGGCCAATTCGACCTATACTGTGGTGTCTTGCCCTAATCTCTGGAAGTGGCTTGTTATTGGCCCAGATTGATGAATACTCAATATTTACGGTGGAAAATTGCTATTAACAAGGTTGCATTTTTTCCGCTTGGGAAAACCTTGTACCGGAAAATGTTCTTTGGAGATAGGCCAATTCAACCTATATAGTGGTGTCTTGCCGTAATCTCTGGAAGTGGCTTGTTATTGGCCCAGATTGATAAAATACTCAATATTTTGAGTGAAAATGTTCAATAAACATATTTGATATTTTTTTGTTGTTAAAGCGTTAATTTTATTTATTTGTTAAGTTTTTTTAAGTTATTTAAATATTTCTTTAATATCTTTTGTATTTATTATCCTTTTTCTATTTTATTTTGTAAATTTTGAATTTATTTAATATGATAATAATTTTTAATAAAACTTTTACTAATTTGCATTTATAAATATTAACAGTGCAATTCACCAACACTAAAACAATTCAATATGGCGGATATTGGAATCTATCTAAATCCAATAAGAATTATGGTTCCGCCATGTTTTCCAATTGGAATCGTATATGTATACGTGTTATTTTTTGTTAGAAACTTCACGGGCTCAAAAAAATTAGGTGTTCTAAATCTAAATGCTGTAAAATTTCAAAATTAACGGGGTTCGTTGTTAAGCGATCAAATCTTTCTGTTAAAAACATCGCTATCGCTGCTAAACAACAATTAGTGCGTATTTCGGAATTTTCTACATGTTGGTGACAAAAATAGCGTGAACAATTGGCTTTTGCTTAGGCCATGTCAAAATTTTTGACTTCTTCATATAGAAAATATAGGGTGAAAAATTCGTGAAATCAAAAATTCAACATATGGGACCGGAAGTCATGTTTTAGTTTTGGGATTTTTATGTTTTGAATGTGTAGTACTGGGTAAAAAAAATATTGGAGAACTCTTTTTGGTTGTTGTTGTTGCATAAAATACAGTCGATCAAAAATTTAAGAATTTCTTGAAAATGGTGATGCATTTATAACGGGTGTTTCAACAGGTGCGCTTCAACTTTTTTCCGATAGGGACGGCGAACGACGCCATATTTTTTATTAATCTTTTGTCATTTGGAAACTTCATTAGTATACATTTCTTCAAGGAACGCTACACAGGTGAACAGCGATTGCAAATCGTGCAAATTTTTTATCAAACTAATCGTTCTGTTGCTGCTACTTTAAGAGCATTACGGCCATTTTACGGTCCATTTAACAAGCCAGCCCGTTCGACAATCGACCGTATAGTGGCAAAATTTGAGTCTACGTTTTTGCTACATAATGTTCCGGTGCCCTCGAGAGCAAGAAGTGCTCGAAGTGTTGAAAACATCGCAGCCGCCAGGGCTTCAGATCAAGAGGACGCGAATGTGTCGCTCACACGACGTTCGCAACAATTGGGCCTTTCTGTGACATCATTGTGGCGAATTTTACGTAAAGATCTTGGCCTACATCCGTATAAGATCAAGCTGACACAACAACTAAAGCCGTTTGACCATTTAAAGCGACGCCGATTCGTGAATTGGGGTCAAGAGCAAATCGAAAATGATGCAGATTTTCACCGAAAAATCATCTTCAGCGATGAGGCTCACTTTTGGCTAAATGGATTTGTCAACAAGCAAAATATGCGTTACTGGGCAGGTAGCAACCCACACGTGATTCATGAGGCACCGTTGCATCCCGAAAAAGTCACTGTTTGGTGCAGATTACATGCCGGCGGCGTCATTGGGCCATATTTTTTCATCGACGATAACGATCGCCACGTTACTGTTAATGGAAATCGATACCGCGATATGGTAAACGATTTTTTTGGCCGCAATTGAATGGAATGGACTTGGACGACATGTGGTTTCAACAGGACGGGGCCACATGCCACACAGCACACGATACAATCGCGTTATTGAAGACTAAGTTCGATGAGCGTGTTATTTCGCGAAATGGGCCCGTCCAGTGGCCGCCGCGCTCGTGTGATTTGACACCTCTAGATTATTTTCTTTGGGGTTATGTGAAGTCATTGGTCTATGCCAATAAGCCGGCGACGTTGCAAGAGCTCAGAGCCAATATAGATCGTGAAATTTCTGGAATTTCGGCCGATTTATGCGAAAGAGTGGTCGAAAATTGGGTTCAAAGATTGGACTTCGTAAAACGTGCACGCGGTGGTCATGCAAAAGAAATCGAGTTTCATACTTAAATGTATATGTTCAAATTCGTTAATAAAAAAAAGTTAGTTCAAAAGTCGAACAGTTTGTGTTTTATTCAAAAAAAAAGTTGATGTGCTCTTATTGAAAAACCCTGTACAAATATAAAAAAGTATTTATCCGAAAAATATAAAATAGGGCTCATTTTAAAGGTGAAAGAATAAGGATTAAGAAAATATTACAAAAATAGTATCATCTTTAAGTTTTTCATTTTCAAAATGGCCATCAAACTGGTTTTTCTCAATTTTCTGAAAAACTAATTTTTTAAAATTTTTTTTTTGTTCGCCATTTAATTTTATAAAACATACAAAAAATTGAGTGATATTTTTTGTTTTCTTGCAAAACACGTTTTAATATCATGCCCTACTCTATTTCTCCTTATAAAATTATCGGTATAACCTATTCAGTTCTTAATTTATACCTAAAATAATCTTTTGTTTTTAATTGTTGCTTCATTTTTCCAAAATAAAGGTAAAAATTACTTCTAATGAAGATTAAAACTAATTAGTTTTAATGCCTAGCCACGTATATTTACTACACAAAATAATTTGGTCCTCCTTTTAAAAGGAGTTTCGCAGGTACATTTTTCAGGTAACCATTTCTAGTTTTAAATTTTTGGTATAAATAAGAGTCAAAATCAATATTTAGGTAGTTCAAATTTTAATTCAAATTTTAGTAGAACTAAATAAGGAGTGAAATTAAAAAGTGTTGTAAGCCGTTTGTTGGCTCGAAGTGTTCTAAAAATTTACGAAAAGTGTTTTAACATATTATGGATTTTTGCCGCCTTCAATTGAAAGAAATGAAAATTTATTCATCATCACATTTGATACATCACCCTCTTCACCATCAAGTTCCGCAGTTACGCCGAAATCATCATCAACTGCAGTAGAATCTGAAATAAATTCCATTAGGAGTGGTAGTGAAGAACGCCAAATACAAAAAGCGAGCGTTCTTCAAAAAATCAATGAGATTTTACCACATACTCGTATTGGAATGTCGCCCGTATATGCCACTAAACTAGGAGCTAGGCAATGATGATTCCTGGAATCGAGCCCCTTGTGAATCAATCAATGGACAACGCAATGAAGGCTAATTTATATGACAAATTCATGGATCAACTGAAAATTAAATTCAAATAATTGGAGAAAAATTGTGATAAGATACAGCTGATGACTACACTGCCAAAGTCACTAACCATACAACAAATTCAACAGGAGTTCGACACAACACAATACTTGGTGCATAAAGCTAAATATATTCAGAAAACGCACGGCCCTTCCTCGTACCTAATACTGGGAAACGAATAAGCGATGAACTAAAGCAATCAGTGATAGATTATTATAACGATGATGAAGTCAGTCGGATAATACCTGGAAAAAACGATTGCTTAACTGTTGAAAAAGTTATAGCTCAGAAACGTCTAATGATGAGTACATTAAAAAAATGCTACGAGGGCTACACGATTCTCCATTAGAAAGACGAGTTAAAAAGTTCAGATTTTCCAAATTTTGCTTGCTTCGTCCTAAAAACTGTGTGCAACCAGGAAGCAGTGGAACGCATACAGTGAGTGTTTGTACAAACATCAAAATGTAAAATTGATTATTTATGGAACCAAAATAGAAACTATTACAAACGGAAAGATATCAAAATACCAAGATTGCATTTCATCTATTTTATCTATTTATGATTTATCATTCAGTTAGTGGACTTCATAAAGAAGCTGACAAATCTGATTCCTCATTACTAAAAAATAAAAATAAAAATAAAAAACTTACTCTGGAGCCTACAGAAGCACTTGTTTCATGTGACTTTGCAGAAAATTATTAATTTATAATGCAGAATGCAGCGCAGAGTTTTCATTGGAATAACAAGCAAGCGACTATTCATCCATTTGTAATTCACATAAATGTAGATGGAAAATTGCAGCACTACAGCTTCATTGTTATATCGGATTGTCTTAGTCATATCACTGCGGCAGTTCCATCTGTTCATCGAAAAAATGATCCATTCTTGAAAACTAAAATGACGAGTTTAACCAAAATTTATTATATTACTGATGGTGCTGTAACCCATTATAAGAAGAAAAATAATTTTATGAATAGAATGAAACACAAAGAAGATTTCGGAGTCGATTGTGAATGGCATTTTCATGCCACAGCACAAGGAAAGGGACCATGCGATGGAGTAGGAGGTACTATCAAGAGAATGGCGTCCAGTGCCAGTCTCACTGATGAATTTGACGGTATCATTACGAATGTGGCAGAATTATTCAAATGTTTTTGAGTTTTGTTCTGACATTGAATATAACTCGAAAAAAATTCAACTTGCCAATAGGTTCGAAAAATTGGAAACTGTAAAAGGAATTTCCGTGCAGTTATTCCTTCAGGAGAAGGTTACGTTAATTTTAAGAAATATTCAAATAGTGAAGATAATATTAGATTTAAGATGTAATTAATTACTAAATTAATTTTTAAGTAAAAAAAATTAACCAATAAATTTTGTTTTAATTTTAAATTTATCTATATACAAAGAGTTGGTGGTCTAATTTAGTTGTATTTTGCACGAAAATGGTATGTGGGAGTGAAAATAAAATAAAACTTAAAAAAGTTAAAAAATTTATATACAGAAATAGAGTAAGTCATGATATGAAAACGTGTTTTGCAAGAAAACAAAAAATATCACCCGAACAAAAGAAAAATAAGTTTTTCAGAAAATTGAGAAACACCAGTTTGATGGCCATTTCGAAAATGAAAAACTTAAAGATGATACTATTTTTGTAATATTTTCTTAATCCTTATTCTTTTACCTTTAAAATGAGCCCTATTTTATATTTTTCGGATAAATACTTTTTATTATATTTGCATAAATGCATCACCATTTTCAACAAATTCTTAAATTTTTGACCGACTGTATCTTATGCAACAACAACAACAACAACAAAAACCGAGTTGTACAATATTTTTTTTTACCAAGTACTACACATTCAAAACATAAAAATCACAAAATTAAAACATGACTTCCAAAAATTTTGGATTTCACGAATTTTTCACCATGTTGCCATTTTTATTTAAATTTTCATTGGTTTTTCATTACGAGGTCGCCATCTTATAGTTTTCTAGTATAAATTGGCGTTTATCAATATTTTGTAAGATAAGCTTTAGCATTAGCAAACCTCTTTAAACGTGTGAGTCACGACAGAAATTCCTTTTTGGAAATCCCACGGTGTTTTTATTTTGTCGAGTAGTATTTTACGGTGTAATTTTGTGCGTCTAACGGTAAAATTTGTGCATAATGTATTTTGGGAGATAATGTGGGATTACTGAGTAGAGCTTATGTTTTGCTTTATAGTTTAATTGTGCAAAAACACAGAAACGGCTAGAACGGCTATGTCCGCCCATTTTCATAGGTTATACACAATATCTGTTAAATTAGATAGTTTTCTAGACACAATGTTTGAACTAGACATATATATATATAACCTGGATTTACTGGTGGCAGACTCCATATCAGCCAGAATTGGGAATTGAAAACCCTTAATTCAACCCTATGTTTACAACTTAAATTTATGAAATACACTCAATGATTTTTTTTTAATTTATGTTTATTACGCCTGAGTCTTGTACCAATTTAGTAATTTGCATTGCATAATAAAGTATTTGATTAGTCTGCGTAATCAAGTGATTATCGCCAGTTACGTGTAACTTTTCCTCAGATTTTTCGCCCAAGTAAGTTTTCTGACCTCCTGGTCGCGATAAGTCCAGTGGTTTGGTTCTTTGCAGTCTTCTTGTTGGTGTGGTAGTCAGCATACAACGTATGTCCAGATTTTGATGATTGATTTCATCCGCGACAAGCTCGATCTTTAGATCTCGATGGAGGTTGTCGTTTCGAATGTACCACGGTGCATTAACAATGCATCGCAGGATTTTATTTTGAACTCAACATTTTTCTTTTTCTGTTCCGTCCATCTAAGTTTAGCATCTAAAGTCATGCCGAGATATTTAGCAGTGTTTGCGTGCGGTACTACTATCGAGTTTATCTTTATTGGCATATGATTAACTTTTACATTTGTAAAGTTCACTTGGATTAATTTTGCTTCATTTCATTTAATTCGCCATTTCTTTGTCCAATTACATATCAGGTTAATAGCCTTCTGTAATTTACTAATGAAGACATTGATGTTCTTTACTGTTGCAAGTGTTGCCGTGTCATTGGCAAAAGTCGCCATAGTTGCTTCTGTAATTCGTATATCTCTAGTATATAGGAGATAAAGGATTGGCCCAAGAACACTCCCTTCTCCCATTCATTCTCATACCTTACTTGGAAGTGCCTCACTGATATGTATGATTTTAAAATTTGAAAAAATTGTTCCGGAAGATCTCGATGAAGTTTGAATTCTAACCTCATACTTTGTCGAATGCTTGCGCTACATCAAGGAATATAGTTGAGCATATTTATTTGCTTTCTAGTGATTTCTCGATTACATCAGTAATTCGATGTACTTGTTCACCCGTAGAATGTTTGGTGTGTGGGGATAAGATTCCATTCTTCGATAATTGGTTTTAGTCTTTTAAGAAGAATATTTTCAAATAGTTTCGATAATGTTGGTAGCAGAGAAATTGGCCTGTATGAAGCTTTATCATTCGGAGGTTTGTTCGGCTTAAGTATCATAATTACTTCTGCAACTTTCCATTGTCTTGGTACATATCTTAGTCGAAATGCTGCATTAATTATATGCACTGGTTTCCTCAACGCTGTCTCCGGTAACAATTACATTATTTGACCCGTTATAAAATCATATCCTGGAGCCTTATACGCATTCCGATTATTCTTGACTTCCCATTTTAAACCTTTCAATGTTACAGGTTGGAATTTTCATTTCATCCTGTTTATTTATCGGGGTGATATTTTCCTCTTCCGTTAGTTTTGGGTAAGGTTGGAATATATCTTCGAGGTGATTTGCAAACAAACCATTTCGAGCGAAATTTTCTTTATTTTTAATTGGATGAACCTGAAGTTTGGGTCTTTTAAGATTCTTAGTTGCTTTCCATAATGAAAACTCAGTATCTTTGTGCCCAGTTAGGATGCTGAGGCATTTATTAACTGACTGATTTTTAATGTCTTTTATTGGGTATTTTAGTTTGTTGCACAAATGGTTAAATATGCTCTTATTTTCCGGGTTTCGATGTTTTTGCCATTTCTTCTGTGCTTTTCTTTTATTTTTAAGCAGTTCTTTCACTTCTTCTGGATAGCTAGCGTTGCGCTTCATTTCCTCACTATTATTAGGGGTGCTTTCTCACACATCACTTTGGAGATTATGGATGAGCTTGTCTAGTTCGTCTTCTATTTGCGCTGGTCTCTGTATTGGGTTCTGCATACTAATTCTTTCTGTTAAATGTGTTTGGAAGAGATCCCAATTGCTTTTGGAGCTCGTTAATTTCGGGTTGCTCTCTTTCATAATCATTGTTTGGCTAAGTATCATAATAACTGGTGAATGATCTGATCATAGACTTTCACTGTTCTCTACATGGAAAAGGAGTCTTACTGATATCCGTAAGCCAATAGGTTGGTGTACCGCCTGAGTGAAACTCGCATTTTAGTTGTTTGCCTGCTGCGAACAGTTATTTTCCTTTAGCAGTCGTTAACCGTGATCCCCAATATATATTTTTTGCATTATAGTCTCCTTCAATTAAGAAGATACTTCCTAGTGTTTTGAGAAGATTAGTATAATCCACTTGTTTGAGAATTGTTTAATTGTATTTTTATTGTTGTGACTTGCATGGAGAGCTTCTCGACTGTAAGTTCTTCGTTATGTTTTATATGATATTTTATGAGGATAGCTGATCCACCTCTAGCTTTGTTCTCTGAATGTAAAGCATGCTAGCAATTATATTCTTTTATTTTACAGAATGAAGTTTTGGTGAAATGGGTTTCTGAGAATGTAAGACATATATCGTATATGTTATGCATGTTTGATGCAATAGCCTATTTGCATTCCAGGTTACAATTCGCATTGTTTCATTCATTTCTTCTCACTCGATCAAGGTTTTCTTCTACTCTTTTATTGAAACTAGTTTGTGATTTCATTTCTTCTAGTGTGTTCCGCAGACTCTTTTCCTGCGGGATAAGTCTTTTGTTGAGGTTCTCTAGATTTTTTAGTATGTCCTGTAAAACGAGATCCACATTTAACTGTTTGCTGAACTATTTGTGCATAAGTAACGTTTTCATTTACTCGCCTCTTTGTATGTTGAGATTAGGAGTTAACGATTTAGTCTCCGTGGTTTTTTTGTAGATTGTACATATCATAAATGTATCTGGTTTGCGGGATTTATCTCTCATTTTCTTTAGTTGTACTACTACTTCACACCCTCTGTAGTTGGCTGGATGCTGGCCTTTACAGTTATTTCGGGGAATTGTGCAGCGTTTTCTGCACATTTAACACATCTTGTTTCACGATGGCAGTACTTTTGTATATGATTTTAATCTTGGCAGTTTTTACATTCAGGTATTAGTCGTGTGACCTATCTCGGTGTTTCTATTTTAACTTTGAGGCCTTAATATTATAAATATTTTCGATTTTTTCTTGATTGTCGAAAGTTAGCATGAAAAGTGGGAGTCCTCTTCTCATGATTTCAACATTTCCTCCCCTATTTTCTCGTCTCTCTTTTCTGATGATGTTGACTGCTTCGATTAATTTCAGGCCTTTGTTTTGCAGGTCCTCAATAATTTCATCTTTTGAACAAGTTGGATGGAGACCTCTTGCCATTACTTTAATTGATCGATCATTTTTATTCTCGTAGGTATACCACTGGTGACCAACAGAATTTAATTTCCTAGCTAGAGCTTTATAATCTTCAGGCTCTGTTGCGTTTACTTTCCAAATATTATTACTACGAGCGATATTACTTTGTAGTCATTTTGTACTACAGTTTCTGAATACTACCGTGATTTGTTATTCCTATAGAATATTGATCAGGGGTGAAACCTGTTTCTTGTTTTCTGGCTCATGCACTTTTGGTGCATTAATTGCATTGGCAGTGTTAATGTGGGTTTGAATTTGCTCAACTTCTGGTGATGATTCAGCTTTCCTCTTGTTGTGTTGGATCCTTTTTTTGGTTTCTTATTTGCTCTTTTAGATTTCTGGTAGTCTCCAATTGGTTTTTCTTTTCCTTTTTAAGCTGATCTTCATCCGTGTGATAATCGTATAGATCTGTGAGTACTTGAAATTGGTTGTCCAATAATGCTGAGTTTCCTGTCCTTTAGCATAAGGTTTTCTTTTTTTAGCACGGCAACTTCATTGTTCAGCTACGCGATTCCATTTGTTTAAATTTAATTATTAACTACGCGTTGTTTATTATAACTGTTTGTGTACTGGGCGTGGCTTCAGAAGTTAGCTCGAAATGTTTATGCTTGAAAGAAAAGGTGTTATCCTTCTCAGTGTTACGATCACACAGTGCGGTGGCGGTGGAGTTGATGGTGGTGTTCTATGAAGTGCCCTACTTCTACCAAACGGCTGGCCATACATCTATCGCTTGTCCCGTGCTTCCAGTAGTAGTAGGAACAGGATCAGCCTGGTTGGCTATCGACGATTTCCTTTGCAATGTCGCGTTGCTCCCTCCAGAATCTGTGGAGCAGTCTGAAAAATCGGGGTGGGATTTAGAATCTGAGTTCGGACCTACCTGGAGAATGTTATTGTTTAACCCGAATTTTTTGTTGACTGTCTGCTATACTGTTTCTCTACTTTGTAGGGATTGGATACCACAACCGTTCGATCTGCAGTACATTGCTCAGGATGCGCCACGAGGAGGCTGTCAACTAGCACCTCACTCTATGAATGATTTTTGAAAACCGCACATTTTATTAATGAAATTACTTAAACTGCTTGTACTGAACATACTGATTAAGTTTCATGATGGTGTCTATTCCCCATCAGACAGAATCACCCGTAGGACACCCCCGTTTCAAATCAAATTCCAAAAGATCAATTTCGAAAAAGTTTGTATGGGTGATTTCTGGAAATCCCAACTTTTATTAATGAAATCCTGTAAACTAGTTGAAATGAGCACTCAGATCAAATTTCATGATTATGCCTACTCTCAATGAGCCAGGTCCTAAAAAGGTTTGATTTCCAGAATGAAATCGGGGTTTCTATTGGTGATTCTGGGTGATGGGGAGTAGGCAATGGAATCATGAAATTTGATCTGAATATTCATTTCAACTAGTTTAAAGGATTTCATTAATAAAAGTTGCGATTTCCAGAAATCACCCATACAAAATTTTTCGAAATTGATCTTTTGGAATTTGGGTTGAAATTAGGGTGTCCTACTGGTGATTCTGGCTGATGGGGAATAGACACAATCATGAATCTTGATCAGTATCATCATCCATTAAGTGTATTTACAAAATTTAAGTTGTAAATATAGGGTTGAATTAAGGGTTTTCTTAACTTTTGGGTTCTGGGCAACGCACTCTCTGATCGCTTCAACCAGTTCATTGAAACGACTATTTTAAATGTACAGCGTCACTATTTCGGCACTTGTTTTTCGGTGTGAAGCGATTCATGGTTAAAAATGTAGTTACATTTATTACAATTGTTTACCGTAAATTATTATTTTGGACATTATTTACGTAAACAAACACTGTCTGTAACATTCGCTGTAATATAATACTGATGCGACACAGACATCGCTGTAGTTTTCGACAAGGGATAAAGAAAATAGAAGTATCCTCAAAAAATTTTGAACTCAGTGGTGATCTATATAAATGTATAATTTTCGTTTTGGGTGAAATCAAATTACATCCGCAGCAAGATCGAATAAAATGTCGTATACAATGTACTTGGTTGGCTTAAAAATTTAACAGTACTCATATACTAAGTTCTAAATGTTCAGACATGGGTAATTGATACTGAAATTGTACTAAAACAGCTAAAGCTCTCAGAAAAGTATCCATTTTTCTCGATCATTCCATTTTCCAAGCGTCATTAAACGTATTTCATACATATGAGCTTCATTACTATATAAAACATGGGTCTAACTTTTTTAAGTGAGGAAGGAACGGAGCTCTCTATCTTGAAATAGTTCAACTAAAATATAAAACATATAACTTTGGTGATTGTTAACAGAAACAATAATTTTCGACGTTGTCTACATTTTCTACATTGTCGACGCCAGTATTTTAATTTTCAAATGGAAATAAACCGTAGTCAAAGTATTATTCCGTGACAGTTTCTAATAAGTCGAACCCATGAAACCAAATGGTAAAATATCGACAGTTATACATCCAATTTCTAACAACAATTTTTCTGGATTTTGTAGAAAAGACGTCAAAGTGTAATCACTTAAACGTTTACATCGTTATCCGCCATTGTTAAATTTTAATATTCCATTTTAGTTATAACTTATAAACAAGTTAATGAATTTTGTTAGTAATTCAAATTTTAATTTATTTCTTTTTCAGCAAATGCGTAACAATAATAGCATTAAGATGACGAGAGTGTTGTCAAATTAAGAAGCAAGAGTGTATCTAGGTCAGATCAACCAACCACCACGAAAACAAAATGTGAGTAATAAGTTCGTGAATTGATTCTAAAATGTTGTCTGCAAGTCCGGTATTAACAGAAATTACTAGTTCAAATAATTTAAATTTAGAAATTAGTCCTAATAATTGTTGTGACGTAACAAATGTAACAAAAGATTCTGCGGAAACGAATGTTTTGAAACATTGTCAAAATAGTGCCAGAATTTGACGGCATTTCCTCGGATCTACACAATTTTTTACGTTTTATTGATTTCATGTATAAAACCATTGACAATGTTGGCACAGATACACAAAAATATTTTTATTAGAATTAGCTAAAACTGAGTTAAATAAAAAAACGACGCAAGTTAAATACCAGAATTTCGAAAATTGGGAAAAAAGCTTTAGCTGAAATTAAAAATTCAGTTTGCTATTTCGAAATATTTAGCAGAGATTCAGTTAGCTTATTAAACCGCAGCTTGTGCGAATAAGGAAGGATCAGAATCTGGTAAGTTATTTCAAAATTTAATGAATCTACTTCTCTTCGAGGTTTCCAAGATGGTCTTTAGAATCGGTTTTTATCGTTAAAAAATGAAATCATCAAAGCTATTGAAGAGGAGGCCTCAATATCAAAAAATACCAATCGAGGTTTAACCTTTAATACATAGTGCTTTCAATAATCAGGCGCCGTTCAATGTCAAATATGTCGAAAAACTTATACCTAATTAAATCCTAAACCACAAACAAGTACATCGTTAATTCCTCAACAAAGTATAGCTCCTTTAATTTTAATCCGCATCCAAAACAACCAGTTAAATAAATCCAAATAGAACAATTTTTAAAATTTGCAAATATTGTCACAAAATCGGTCATATACCCCTCAGGTTTGGTTATTCCATTTCGCACGGTTTTTACAAAATGTTCATCAGCTCTCTTCTCTGCTTTCGTTAGTGTTATACACGGTTAAAAACAAAAGGTGATATCCAATATTTTCCTATCCTTCTGCGGAATAACTATACGCCCATCCTTTTTTAATTATTAAAATTATACTTCCCAAATAAATAAAATTTATGCTTTTAAAATAAAAATATTTGTGTCCTAACTTTAACAAATTTTATTTTTGTCCAAAAGATTAAAATTCATCTATCGGACAATGACAATTTTTATTCTTTGGCCGAGTGTCAAAGAACTCAAAAACAAAATAGAGTTTGCTCTTTGGAAATTACTAAATTTGTTCTTCTTGACGTATAAAAAATAAGTCACGAAGAATAATATTTATCTCATTAAAAGATTAAAATAAACACTAATCATTAACCAGATTTTAAAAAATTCAGCGAAAAATTTATGCTTTTTACAAACCAAACTCAACGCTTTTTAAGCGAAATTTGCGTAAAAAAGAGTAGAAATTTGGATAATAAACAAATTTCAAGGTAAATGGAATTAAATTTGATAATACTCACATAAAAATAGCATTTTGTAGGACCCGAGTCATAATTTTAATTAATGCATTCTTGCACAGCAAAGGTTAAATCAATTAATCTCGACCATACTCACATCAAAAAGTTCTTGTCAATCTATCGTAATTTAGAAACGGGTCTATTTGAATGTAATCAAGGAATAACCAATTTTTTGTTTGCCTAGCAGGGATTTTAACTGTTGAGTGCCTCTGGTGCTGTTATTAAAAAAGTTTCCAGAAAATTATTATAACTCTGTCAATCAAGATAGGGCTCGATTGTACTTAAGGAATTAAACTACCTTTTTGCTACTTAGCTACGTTTGCTGTTGCAGACCTGCATTGCTCGTTTAGTATTTAAACCTTTTTATTGCATCATGTTCTAGATCTTATGAGTATAATTTTTCTAGTGCCAATCCGAGAGAATAATCTAAGTGAAGAGAGTTGTTTGTTTATCTCAAATATACGCCACCACCACTTACATTAATCTCTAGGATTGGCAGATGGCACCAGATAAATTAAAGTCTACCTGGTAAAATCACATCATCGCTTACAAAACGAATTATAGAAAACTATTTTCTGTTCATGATATGGACCTGGGCTGCTCAGGTTAGATTGGCATAACTAAGGCCTAATTGACGATTCTCAATTAGGCCTTAGTTATGCCAATCTAACCTGAGTTTAGAAAATTTTCAAGTTGTGCCTCAACTCCAATTTACGTATATTAATTGCACATGTCATTATCCTTCATTAGCGTTACAGGACTAAAATAATATTGAAAGTTTAAAGCCTCCGTCACGTGCGCAAGTAAGGCTGAATCTCACCTCATAATTGCGCATTCTCCTAGCCGTTTGGTACTTTGATTATCTAGAAAATTAAACATGAAATGGATTAGTTTTAAACTGGATGTCAAGAGTTACAGCATACGTGTTGTACTCGCATAATATCAACAAATTTTATCTGTGTTAACATTTCCATTTGTTCTATACTCGAGGCGTCTAATTTCGAAAACCATCCGCTAAATTTTTTCAGATTACCGTAATGTCTACATGGGAAGTTCATGGATGAGAAAAATTAATATTAAATATTTTTGTTGAGGGACAAAAAGAAGTGTAGTTGAGAGAAAGCCTTATATGACCTGGGCCCTATTCTTGAAATCGGTGGAAATTTCCACATTCGGAATTTAATTTGCTCTAAAATTCTTTTGCTACTTTAATCATTTACTCAAATTTGTTTGTAAGTTTTCTATTATTTATTTCCCTATTAAGGGAATAATTCCGCATCGATTTACCCACTCGCGCAATTTTTCCCTTAGTAGAAGAAATAATAAAATTTGTTTCTAAAAAAGGGATAAACAATTTACAAAATAAGAATGAAAATCATTTAATAAGCGAAAATAATATTTCGGTTTACGAAAAGAATATATTTTATGGTCCAAATTAAATAAAATGTATACAAAATAATTTTTTACTTGGGCTAAAGCTAATTTTTATTCTCTCATTTTTAGCCGTGTACGATCAGCTATGCCTTCGTTCACTAAGAGTAACCGTAATTGTTCACTGATCGATTTTGTTGATACCAAGCTAGTTTTAGTTGCTTGATTTGCTGATCTCATACATCCGATTATTATCCAACCAAGCTTGGTCTCTGGGGCCATGAGTTCTGGTTCATTTCCCTTTATTATGTTGTTCATCACAATTGCTGGATAATAGTCAGCTCCAAATTTAATGTCAATTTGACTTAGTTCATTGTCAGGTGATGTGTGAGTTGATCGGATGCCATTGCTTCCATTCGAATCGTAAATTTACTATCAAATCTCGTAACTACATCGAATTCTATTGTAATTTTACAAACTCCTGCTTTGAGTCCAGCAATTCCTGATCGTTTTCTTCTTCCTTACGTTGAGTAAATTTGCAGCACCTTTTGTGATGAAGGTACCTTGCGAACCTTGAAGTGTCTCTTCATTGATTGAATTATGAGAGAGCATGTTCAACTTAGTTGGGTTGTTAACGTTATGCATGAGTGTGTTATGCTTCCCATTGCAAATTTCTCGCTATTTTTTCTCGTTGTGATGTAATGATTTCAAAAGCAAATTCTACATAACGTTAGGAGTTGGATAAGCTGTGTTCTTTCGCGTACGCGAAATTTGCACATTGATTTCCTTCGCAGTGTCGACAATTATTTCTAATGGTATCCTTCTTACTGATGTATCTTATTGAAGTTTTTAGTATTTTTATGCTGTGTTGCACAACCTCTTGAGATCCTCCACCTTGCTGCGGGATCTTCTAATTGCATTTCATACAGTTTGCTGGTTTCGGGGCCAACCTGTTTAATCTCATACTGCAATGTATCGTTTGTTCTTGTTTGTTCAAATGATGTATTGGTTTTGGTTTCATCTTTTATGTTTGCTAAACCTTCCCGTAACCTATTTGTTTCATACGTATACGCTCTCCTTGTTTTCTCATAATAATCGGAGGTGGAGTAATTCGATTTCCCAATTGCCTCATTTTTAATCAATTTTACACAATCCTCGTGACGAAGGTTTGTGATTGTATCCATTAACATAGGATGGAGGATTGTTGATCATTCTCCTTCTGCCGGGGGATTTGCATTCAAATTTTCACGAAATTCATTGACGTATTGCTTATAAAAATCGGCAACATCTTCTCTCAAAATCACGTATGCAGATGGTTGTCAGTTCTTTCATCTGTGCATTTTTTTTCTTACATGTTTTAGTTTTCCTTTTCGAACTGTCTTTTGTATAATTTGTCCAAAGTCTCTCTATTTGTTTTACTATTTCTGTTTGGCTTTGCAATCCTTCCATTATGATAGAATTCGTTTTGACACTTTATCACTAATTCAGCGTGACCACTTTAAATTATTGCGTCTGTTTTTATGACAGTTTTTAAACGCACGTGAAATCTGTTTTTATGCTTTCGATTACGCGTACACACGCACGCGGCTATTCTTTAAACACTTTAGTTCACTTTTTTGTATACGGGTTGTTTGTTCTAACACTTTAGTATTTTAGGCTCGAAGGACCATGTTAATTCAGCCAAATACCGGCGTAAAATTGTTTGAGTTAACTACTCTGATATTACAGATCCTCTCGGCACATCAAATAATACTGGCTCTTAACGAGTTGATGGCGTACGTAGGTTTGATGATACAAACCTATTCGATAGTTCCTCAACATGCAATGTCCAGCTAACGTTTCGAAATGGTTCGATATTGTGTCACCGAGGAAATATTCACGCACATGTAATAACAAATTTATAAAGCAATAAATTTTTTATATTTTTTATATTCAAATACCCTTCATTTCCGGTAAATTTAAAAAAAACAACCTGAACAAATTTTGTTTGACTTTTAATTTACAACCTGTTTTCCTAAATTCTGTAATGTTTTCAAAATTATTGGTAAAAAGCTGCTTAAGAAAAAACCGATGCTTAGTTTTGAAGTTTCCGACCCCGATGAAATAATCCATATGGACACCATTCGCACCATTAAAATTTCCCACGTTACTTAAACCGATCATAAAAAAAATAAATTAATTATCAATTACCTATATTACCTTATTGTGTAAGTAACCCGTGAGATAATACTCGTATAAGCGCGGCATCTGAACGTATCTCCCGCGGTAATTTTATTTCCGGTATAGGCGAACTGTTTTCGAGAATTTTCCACACTTTTAGTTTTCTCTTTCAAACTTTCTAGTAATTGATTTTCACTAACTAGTAACAATACGACACAAAATTGTAATGTTCTGCAGATATTCTACACTTTGCTTCAAATAATATATTTCTATCATAGCTGAATACAACTTTCCCCCGTTATGATTCTTGATGCTAAACATGTTTAGATTTCCAACGTGCGAATCATATATAATTTTTGTTGGAATCAGCTACGATACAACCAGATTGGATCCAAAGGACAGTTCGGTCATTAGTCCGAAATAGAAATCTAAACCACAATCTCGTTTAGTCGATCAAATATCTTGAGATATATTCCTAACTAAATAGTTAGATATCAGGTTTGGCGTTCATCAGGAAAATTAAAGAATCGCCTTAGTGACTGAAAATGCATGTCCCATACCACTTGATATATTTGCGATTTCAAAAGACAAAAGTTACTGAAGCGATTTTTTCAGTTTTTAGTGGATCAAAATTATGAAATTTAGTCAAATTAGCGATTCATTATCGATATAATTTGCATCTCAATGGTTTTAGAATAGCCGTTTGCCAAAAAAGTTTTTTATAGACTTTAGGGGAAACCGTGAGCTATATTAAGACAATCGGATAAATGATTACGATAAATTCTTTTATAACACTGTCGTAGATATTAGTGGTTAAAAGTACAGCCAAAAATCTTCCGGAAAGTCAAATTGAAGAAGTAATATTTCATATAATTATGGAATGGATTATGAGAGTCACTGAAATGCGATTGCTAACAATGTAAAAACTTTACGTCGAAGAACATGAGCGTCCTATATTACAATTACCAAATACACGGAAATGTTCAAAGTGTTCGTATTTATTTCGTGCAATCATTTTAATCAAACAGATCTTTTTCCAACAGGTGCAGGACTGTCGTTTAAATAACCAAAAATGGAGATTTGACTATATTGTGCCACCTTACTAACACTTCACATTATTTTACTACGAATGTGTAGGCTGTTGTAATAAATTCGGGGGTACTTATTTTTTGTACAGGAAGGTCATTCGATTCCCTCTTAGGGGTGGTTTTTAAGAGGTTCAGCTATGCCAATATGTTGATGTTAATTTGTAAAATATTGCAGTACAACCCCTAGTACGATGCGATAAATATTAACAAAAATATGAAAAGTGTGGTGTAGCTTTATCAAAGTCAGCCCGACTGACTGTGTAACAAATTTCTAATTAATTTGTAAAAAATTCCATAACCATTTTCATTGAATTGTGCCACAAGTGGTGGTGCAGCATTAGGGTCATCACGAACTTATACATGGATTTCGAATAAACCACAGTTGATTTTTGGTTGACTTTTGTGGTAAAACTGTCTTGTATAATTAAAAATCCTTATTCCTTAAATTTCCGAAAATCAACAAGGTCAACCCTTATTAAAAATTTATTCTTAGAACAGAAGTTGCCACTTGCGGTAGGATATCCAAATTAATGGATAAAGTTTAAATACAAAATTTCATTCAGAACAGTCAATCTTGGACTGCAGAGATGCCGAATTTGGTGAAATAAATTCGTCACTTCCGATAAAATATAAACAAATTACCTGAACAATTTAGTTTGAAATTTGATTTACAGTCGTTTTGTATTTAATCGTTCTTTCGTAATTTATGGAAGAAGTTTAAGTATAACGTTTTAGACCCACAGAGATTTTTTGAACTTAGGAGAATTTTTGTTCTCTTCAGAGAATATAATTGGATTCCCATCGTACCAAGATAAAATATGTTTAGATCTTTAAAGATGCTTCATTTCACGTTTTTTGAAACGCTTTAGATTTAGATTATCTTTGAACAGATTCACGGATGATTTGCCGTTCTCAAGCTGCTTCTTTTTGAGTAAAGTTTCAAACTCTCTTTATGATAACTCTGATTTCTCCTGAGGTTCTTACGGTACGTTTACGTTCCATTCTTATGCAGTCATTAGTTCTACGTTACCGCAGGAACCGATTAATGGCACGATATTCCATTATTTTGGCGACTCCGTTGTTTTTCAAAATGTCTCCTCGGGGCATCCCTTGTCGATACACTTTTGTGCTCGATATTTCTATTGAGACTAATTTGAATTTTATAGTTGTGTTACCTGATACATTAGCTAACATAACGGTACATTTAATTGTTTTTTGGATAAAGAATGGGTTGCTAAAATAACGGTACATCGTCGATAAAAAGTTGTGACTCTACAGAGGTTACATTTTTAGGTATTTCTCATATTAATGATTAAGTTAATTGAATGCTAGCCAGGGATCATTGCTACTGGATGAAATATCAGGCAACCCGGAGTGAGGGCAGAGAATCTCGTTTTACTTCATTTCACAATTTCTTGTGTTATATTGTTGTCGCGTTATTCTTTTCTGCCACTCCCGCTATTATCAGTAAATTGAGATAAAAAGATACGCACTGTCTTGCACTGTCTCTTTAAATGCCAAACAGACAAAAACAGCTCAAAATAAAATAAAAGAGTGTGAGCGAAGAAGACGTAACAAAAGGATCTTGAATTATAATTTATTAGTATTGAATTCCTCAGCGATCAGTCCTCCCCTACACTCTGGAATGTAATGTGTTATGGTTTTCTTCTGCTCCCCATACTAAGTAGTCCAGGTGCATTGTAAGACAATTAACTTATCTGGTAGCTAATTTTCAGAGTTTCAAAATCGAATTACAATAGAACCCTACTTCCGTCCTATTCCCTTCCGTCCTTCCTTTCCTAATATGTCAATATAATGAAAAACAATTAAGAAATGACAGGTGGACACGTATTCAATCTGAGTGCTGAATCTAAAATTTTGGAACTGAAATCCAATTTTCTTAATTTCAACTATCCATCGTTCAGTGGGGGGTGATGTTATTGTCATTGCTGTTGTGGCCATATCCTTATGTTGGAATGGAAACCAGGCCGACCCTATATCCGATTCCCACTGCGTATTTCGTATTCTATTTTGTTGGTCCGAGTTCGGTATACTTGGCAGCAGAATAAAACCTGTTTCCGTCTAATAACAATAATTAAAATTAAATTATAATTTGGAAGTACTAATTGCATTACTACGGGTTTGCGGTTGAACCCATGCTTTCACTCTCCTATACCTTTAAAATACTGTATACGATAAACTCCTAACGTCAAATTTAAAAAAAAAGTTAATATTAAAAAGGAATTAAAATCTCTGTTGGTTCCTTGTGGTATCCCTTTTGAGCTTACTCAGCATACCCGGCCTTATTTGATTGGTTAGAGTTTGAACGTCCCCGTAACTAACGTTTTGCCATATCCTTATTTTGCAATTAGCCAATCGTTCATTCAATACTATATCGATTGGGATGACTCCAGCTTAGAGAATAACCGCTTCGGTTGAGACTGTCATATATGCTCGAGTTATACCACGGATAATCGCCCTTGGAGCGCTCATTAGTATTTTTCGGTAGTGATAGTTTTTCTATCCGCCCATCCAGTGTAGCCATGCCTCCGTATATCTTAACCAAGGTATTTTGCTTCTTTAGCTAACCTTTTCAACACAAAGAAAATTGCTTTCCTACTCTCTGTACCTCTTATATGACGTGCGAAGTGGCGCTGTGCCTTTCATCAAAATCAACAGTTAACCACTTTGACCAGTTAACTTCCACTTACAGTCACAAAATGTGGTATCTTAATAATTAGTTGTAATCATAACGGTTTTGGAGAATAGCTCCATTTTGTTGCTATTGCACCAACTAACCACCCTGTCTATAGCGTTCTGCGTTTTCTACTGAACACTCAGTCTTGAATTGCATGCAAGGATCATGACCGTGTCGTCCGTCAATGCTAATTCTTGGATATCATCCTGCATACTACTGTTGAAAACTATATCCGAGTAGTGCGGGCCCGATATTGAGCCTTGTGTACATGGTTTGACACAACAACATTTGACACATCTAAAGATTAAATGGGCAGTTCATTCTTCTCGACTCTTGTATTATACTAGGCCACTACAGATTATGAAAAGCACCAGATAGTTCCAGGAATACCCCTAAGACATACTTTTGCTCTGACTCCTTTACCATGTTGACCATTTTCACCATAGTGTCCTCTGTGAACCTATTTTCTCGTAAGTTGAATTTCTTCTCGTTGTATCTTCCGCTACTGTGGAATATGTTCAACATTAGCCGGAATCGGCGTGGTACCTATAACCGCCCATTTTAATGATTATTACTTTGCCGTTTTTCCAGCATTTTGAATTAAAAACCTTTATCCAGACAAGCTTTAATGAAGCTATAGTAATACGTGTTATGTTCTTAAAATTTTAAAATTTTGGCGGCCGTGTACACCGCCGTTGTCAGAATGTCTTGAAAAAGTGAAAAAATAATTTTCTTAAACTTTTAATGAAATTATGTCTGGTCAAGTGCAGCTTATGATTAAGTAAAAACGGGTTGCTCTAATAATTGGCAAAGATCTTTGTATTACCTCGATCTCGATGTTGTCTAGGCCTAGCGCTTTATTTTTTTCATGAACATGATGGCAATCGTGGCTTCCTCACTGTTAAAGTGTTCCACCTGAATTGTGCGTTTAATGCTATGTACCATTGAGCACGGCATACTGCTTGTCATTTTATTCCTAGCAGACTGGAGAACATATCCCAGTTAGCGTGCTTGATTGAGTACTTCGGAATCTCATCGCTTATCCCACTGTGTATGATGAGAAAGCCGCCTCAACAGTGAACATGATTGTTCTATGATCACTTGGGGTCCATGTTTCTTTCACTGATCGGTTGATTACTCTTCTCAACTTGCCACCCATTAAGACTGTATATGGTGGTGATCCAACTTCATTCACAATGAAGATGTTAGTTCATCATTGATGTCCCTATTGTGCCATCACCGTGACTTTTTCAAAATGTTTTATAGCTTGTTTACATATTTTATGGACCGTCTGGATCTTGGAAGTAGATGCTTACTATATACAGGTAAAATTACCAATTTTTAATCTAAACTTGTTGCGTGTGCAATGCGAGTTGCAAAACTGTGATATTTTGAGAACCTCCAGATCACCATGGAGGATGCCAATTGCTGCTGCTTTAGTATCATCGTCTCCGGTCATGATACTCGTGTGTGCCGACGTAGCCATGTAACCTACTCTATCATAGACCATCGTTTTCTTACAAACCAGGTCAATGTTATGGTGTTCTGGAAATTGCCTGACCTGTATAATCCTTAATTTGTAGCCGCAGAAAATCATTACGACTGTATTACTTGATTATACCGCAGGACAAAAACCAAATCAGCTCGTGTGTGTTTAAAAATGTTTTTAGGCACTCTTGCTATTTCGAATTAAGTGGTATCTACCACACTTTCAAAAATTACAGATAGCGGAATCGATATTCGCGGTAAGGGAGTTATAGAACATAACCATGACCTTCAACGATAGATTTACATCTTTTCTTTCTTATCAATCATCAAAAATTGTTTTTTGAACTACTTATAGAAATTTTCTAATTTCCTAATAGGTAAATACTTTTGTCCAAAAACATGTTATGGAGCATATCTCATCGTTGCCCATGGTAGAATCACACTACTTGCGAGCCCAAACAACAAAACAATATTTAGATAGTGACTTTTCAGTTGCCAAAATGTTTAGAACATATATCAGATGGGTTGAAGATAAGGGCATTAAGACAGAGCATTTAACATTAGCTTTCTTAAACCGTAAAAGACCAAAGTAATGAATGCACAAGTTACGATAATATATCTGGTGGTGTTGAAAGAAAACGTAGCAAATTGCAACCAAGAATCCCAATTTAGGGGATCATTTTCAACGTAATTTCGTAAGTATTTGATCTGAGTTTTATGACTTCGTTCAAGTGCCCCATTTGTTTGTGGATGATAGGCGCTACTATTTTTGAATCTTCGAAAGTTTGCATATACGAGTAGTTTTCCCATAAAATTTGAACCTTGATCTGTCAAAATCGAAGAAAAGATCCTTAAAAATAAAATTTTGGACGAAAGCTTTAGCAACTGTTTCAGCCTCTTGATCAGGCAAGAGAATGGCAAAACTAAACTTTGTTAAGTCACATTGCATTGTGAGAGTATATTTGTTGTTTTTATGTGATGTTGAAAGTGGTCCAAGAATGTGTAGAAAAAAATTTTCGAAAGCTCTTGAAGACGTAGTTGTAATTTTCATAGGAATATTTTTATTTGCCGAGCTTTTATTCTTTTGACAAAATGCACAAATTCTTGGAAAATAATAAAAATTGCGTAATCCGTTAAATGTTCGGTATATTCCTTGATGAGCTCCTAAAGGTCCATTATGGTATTCCTTGATTATTGTGTTGATATCGTCTTCATTTGTTAAGGAAATAATTTTATTTTTATTCTCAATATTGGAGGAATAATTACTATTAGAAATTGGTAAATTTGCATCAATGATGGTATTTGATGTTAGAATATTTGAAAAAATTGATAATTTGGAGAAATTTCAGTGCTAGAATTAGAATTTTGACAAACTGAATTTAAAGAACTCTCCTGTTGAGAAAGTTGTTTGGGCATTTTAGATTCAGCGAACTTGCCTGGCTTGTGAACAATAGCGTAGTCATATTCATCTAACCTTATTCGCCATCTTGTCAGTCTCGATGATGGGTTTTTGATATGGCACAGTCAAATTAAAGCTAACAATTTTGAGTTTCCTACCATAAAGATATGCCCTATAATGATCTGTTGCCCAGATTATAGCAAGAAGCTCCTTTTCTATGGCTGAATAATTTTTTTCAGCACTGTTCAATACATATGCGATATGCAAATCGGCTCCGTTTGTCTCTTGAGTACAAATTCTTAGTACAAATTCTTTTGTAAAATTCGGAAATTGTAAAATAGGTGGATTTATTAAAAATTGTTTCATTTTTGAAAAAGCGTCGTCGCAAAAAGCATCCCATACGAAATTTGTATTTTTCTTTAGAAAGTTTGTCAACGGTTTTGCTATATACTTGAAAAATTTGGACAAAACTTCCAATAATACCCAATAAGACCAAGGAATGTTTTTATAGCACGAGTGTTTTTTGGGGTTGGATAATTTTGTACTGCCTCGATTTTAGTTGGGTCAGGTTTAATTCCAGATTTAGTTATAACATGTCCTAAATAATATATTTTTTTGCATGGAAACTGAAATTTTTCGGGATTAATTTTTAAGTCAGTGGAAGACATGAAAATAAATCGGTTAAAATTTGATTATGATCTGCTAAATTTCTACCGTATATCACAACGTCATCTAGGCAAATTAGGCACTTTAACCCGTTTAAGCCACATACCACGTTATTTATGAGCCTTTGAAAAGTACTTAGAGCATTACGCAGCCCCATACTCATACGAGTAAACTGGTAATGTCCTGTTTCAGGACTGAAGGCAGTTTTTTCAAAGTCTTTTAAATCGATTGGAACCTAGTGGTACCTAATCTGTCCAAAATATCCGTAATATTTGGTAATGGAAACACTTCAGGAATTGTGATGTCATTAAGCTTCCTATAATCAATGCGCATTTTTTTTCATTTGTTTTGGATTTCGTAGAAGCACACAATAAATTGAAATTCCAAGGAGATTTGGAATCTTCAATTATATTATCGGTTTTTGATTCACTTACTTGTTTATTAATTTCATTTTTCACAAATGAGGCAATCGATATGGTTTGCAGAATATTGGATTGGAATCTGGGTATGTATTGATTTCATGAGAAGCTCCATATGTTACTGATAACTTATAGCTATCAAGGAAAAAAACAACATTGAATGTTCGACATATCGTAGAAATATAATTTTGCTCCTCATGGTTCAAGTGACTTAAATCAATTTTACTTTCGAGTAATGACAGATGGTTTTGTATATTAGGATTTGAAAGCTAATAATAAACACATGAACATTTTCTAGAGCTTCGGATTTCAAATTTAGATTTGATTTCAATTCGACATCATATTCATTAGAATTTATTAGACTAACATACGTAAAACCGTTTTCAATTTTCAAAATAGAACTTGCTATGTACAGTGCTGGGAAAAAAATTGGGCAAACATATTTTATTGCAAATTGGAGTCTTTTTTTGCTAAAATTACAAAACTTTTGAAAGCAATTGGATTATTTTTTCATTTTAAATACATGTATGACGTAATTTTTTGAAAAAAAAAAAATTACCTGCAATTTAGGAGAAAACCCCGAAAAATTCCAAACTATTCAAAATACGTTGATTGGAGTTAAAGTAATGGAATAATTTATGCACCTATTTTTTAATTTTTGTTTTATGTTTTATTGATTTATAGAAGTTCTATCTTTAATATTGCTATTTTGTTGGACCGCTTTTTGTTTTTATTACACCGGTACAACCCCGCAACTGATGTGCAAAAAAATTGGGCAAGCAATTATTTTATTTTACGCCTACCGTTCTTGGCCGTCACTAGGGTGCAGATGTTTTATTGCCTGTAACTATTTTTTTGAGTATTAATAGTGCATATTTTGTAAGATTAAGTTAGAAAAAGCAAGTGCGTAAAAGCAATATGTTGATTTTGGCGCAAGAAAAGAAAGCAGAAAGATTAAACATTCCTAAAAGTACTGTCGCGTGGAATATTAAAAAATGCGAGAGATGGGCAGTACACAAAGAAAGAAAGGCTCTGGAAGGCCCAGAAAGACAACGCCAGTGGAAGATCGTTTCATAATGTTATAATGTCATTGGAACTGTTTTAAAACTTCATCGGACATAAGACGAGATGTTGAGCGAGCAACGGAAAAACAAATGTCAGCCAGCTTAGTGAGAAAAAGCCTTGTTAAAGCTGTATAAGAGCACTTAAACCAGACCAGAAGCCTGAGTTCGCATTACTAGTGAAAAAAACGTTTGCTATGGACCCAGGAGCATGTTTCTTGGACTCCAGAGATGTGGAATGATGTGATTTTCTTCGATGAATCAAAATTCAAGCTGCATGTTGGAGATGGAAGAATTCTCGTAAGAATAAAACCGGGCCAGAGGTTTAGCAACGAATGTCTTTTAAGACTTCCACCGAAAATTGAAGGAATTATGGTCTGGGGATGCTTTTCTGGAAATAAAACCGGTCGATTGTGCTTCCTTAGTTCCAGCATTACAGTAGCTATTTATCTGCAGGTGCTACACAACGAATTTGAGCCTTCTGTGTTAAAGCTTTTTGGCAAGACTTGCACATTTATTTTTCAACAGGACAACGCTCCGTGCCATACCGCCAAAGTTGTGAGTTTTTAATTTTGAATCGTAGATAGAAAAATTGCCTTTTAGAAAAACATAAATACTTTGTTAAAAACTTGTTTTTTTATATCTCTTCATTTAAAGGTAAAAAAGTACTTCGAATAACGAAGTATCGATGTGTTGAGCTGGCCCCCGTATAGTCCAGACTTAAATCCAATTGAAAATATTTGGCCTATAATGAAGCTAGAAGTAGCAAGAAGCACCCAGAATCGATTCAAGCTTTAAAAAGATGTTCCTGACGATTTGGGAATCCATACCTCCTACGACTTTGAAAAATTTTTCAAATCCAATGAATCGGAGGTGTATCGCTGTAATAAAAGTAAATGGCGGTCCAACAAAATATTAATATTAAAGTTAGAACTTCTATAAATCAATAAAAAACAAAAAAAAATAATAAAAATTGGTGTTTAATTTATTCCATTACTTTAACTCCAATCAACGTATTTTGAATATTTTGGCATTTTTCGGGGGTTTTCCCCTAAATTGCAGGTAAATTATTTTTTTCAAAAAATTACATCATACATGTATTTAAAATGAAAAAATAATCGAATTGCTTTCAAAAGTTTTGTAATTTTAACAAAAAAGACTCCAATTTGCAATAAAATATGTTTGCCCAATTTTTTTCCAGCACTGTATACCCCAGGAAGTACTTCTGCCGAGTAGCAAATATACTCTGAATTATTGGCCAGTGAACTTGGTATTTTGACGGATTTTTCTGTTCGAGCTCTAATTATATTTTGAGTTGGGTGTTTTGAAAGCATGTAAGAGACTGCTTTGTTATTAACAGTTAACTGAAGGCTTTTTGAAGAATAATCCAGTTTACATTTAAAAAAAAAACCTAAAAATCCTTTACCTAGGATGCCAGAATATTGAATTGGAAAACCATTTTGAATCACTTGAAAGTCTTGTTTAAAGGAAAAATCTGAATCTGGAAAGAATAGTTCTAAATTGGATAATCCAAGTGTCTCAAAGGAGTTCTTTGAAATTCCGGTAATTTTACATTTGGAATCAGGATAGTAGAGAGAATCTGGATCTAAATGTTTTATTTTAGCTATGCTTAGATCAGCACCAGAATCTATTAAAAAATGCAAAATTTCCTCTGGTTTATGAGGTAAAGTTAATTTTAAGAACATTGAAGAATTAGAGTTGGTATTTAAATCTCCTAAGGTCGAAATGTTGTATAATTTTTTTAAATCGGATGAATTGGAATTTAAAATGTTAAGGTTAGAATTTTCAAAAATTAATTCAGAAAAATTTCAATTTTTTGTTATTAGGTTATCTGTAATGTTAGAATTAGTAGTTTCAAATGTAGAATTGTAAAAATTATCATGGTGTTGGCACTCTTTTGGTAATCTTGGATCCGCTGAGGAGTACCTGGCTGTTTGGATACTTGCAAGTTTCCCGTGCTAGATTGAAGTCATCGCAGCCAAAACTCGGAATCTGGACAGAAACTTGTTATTTGTTAGTATTTATGCAACTCCAGTGTTGCCTACGTCTGACAGAGAGAGAAGCCAACGAGATTTTTAAATTTTGTTTGAATGGGTAGAAGGCAAAAGTGACGTGATTCTAGCGGGTGATATGAATGCGTATTCGTGAATATGGGGGAGTGAAAGAATTGATGCGAGAGGTAATTGGTTGACCCGCCTCATTCTGGATTCCGATCTCGTAGTCCTGAAAGATGGCGGGTCGACTAGAATGGCGCGAGAGTGGAGTCAACAGTCAGCGCGATAGATTTAACTTTAATATCTTGCGGGCTGGCGGGCCAAGTCAATTGGAATGTCACGGATGAGAATTTGGGTAATGATCATTATTTGATCAGAGCATGCTTAAGTGGTATACATGTTGACATAGACCGTAAGGTCATTATGAATGGTAAGAATTTACGTCGAACGTACGAATGAGGCTCTCATAATGAAAGAAGTAAATAAGGTTAACCAACTTGAGGATGAAATAGAGAGTGAATGAAATGTGTACTATAAATGTCAGAGGGAATGAATACAAGGTGAACGCTTGGTAGAACAATGAAATCCAGTATTGGTATGAAAGGAAACGGATAGCATTGAGAGAGTTCAAAAGGTGTATATGTTATGAATGCAGATTACATTATGGAAAGATGAATGCAAGATTGAAAAAGGCTATCCGTAGAGCGAGAAGGAAAAGTTGGGGGGACTATGTGTCCAAAATGACACATAGAACCTTCTCATTCTCATGAACCTCTTTCATGATACATAGAACCACAACTAACGATGTATGGGGGAAATTTAATAGAGTGCGAGGATATAGAACGCCAGGCAGAAATACAGTGCTAGATGACAGAGAGAATGGAGGCGTCTTTTTACAAATTGTTACGGACGTACGTATAGCAATTTGAGCGATAGATAGGAAGTTTTGTTACCTGATAATGAAAATGAATTTATGAACGATATGTGTAAGGAGTTTGAATGGGAAGAGTTCCGAGGGGTTTTAGAAACATCCAAATCTACTACACCCGGAACTAACAGAGTGAGTTATAAAATGATTGGTAGATTAGAATTCGAAGCCAAGGCGGTCTTGCTTTGAATTCTCAATCAAGTATGGATGATTATTCAGATACCGGAAACATGGAAGGAAAGCAGAGTGGTACCTATTCCTAAAAAGGATCGGGACAGAAATCTGGCAACAAATTACAGGGGAATATGTATGTTAAATGTATTTGTTAAAATTGTGAATGGTATGATGAAAGGTCGTATAGACAAATTTGTGGATGAGGATAATTTGTTGCCGGAAACCACCTTTGGGTTCCGTCGCAACCACTCTGCTAATGAAAATAAGTGTGTTGTGGCGGCATTTTTGGATATAGAAAGGGCATATGATTACGTGGTTCCAGGGAAACTTTATCAGATCCTTATGAACTTGGGTTTTCCTTGGAAAATTTGCAAATGGGTGTATGAGTTCATGAATGAGAGAAAGGTAGTTTTGTGTGTCAAGTCATTTTGCAGAAGGGAGGACCATCGAGGAGGCCTTGAGTCGGGCTCAAGAATGTGTGAGTCAGGCAACTGAATGTTTGAGTGAATTGAATTTGAGGGTAAATTCGAGTAAATGTTGTAGTAAGGCTTTTAGAACGAATCGGATGGTTGATGCGCGAGCATATCATGGGTGAATTGAGTGTGTGAAATTGACTAGGTATTTGGGAATCTGGATTGACAGTAGAATGAGTTTCAAAGTGCATATGGAAAAATTGTAGATTGAACGTGATCAAAAGGGTGAGCAAACCGAAATGGGGAGCTCATCCGGGTGTGACTGATATGTTACGACAGGCGCTTGTATCAACTAAAATTGCGTATGGAATGGTCCAATGTTGGATTTAAAAAGTTAATGCTTGTGGAGAATGCGTGTGCCAGAGTGGTACTGGGAGTGACCAATTCAACACCAATACACACTCTGTGGTCTGAATTGGGTGATTCGCCTCTTAATTATAAGAGTAAATGGATTACCGTGCGAGAGACGGTGCGAATGTTAACGAATAACAATAAATTGGTGAATAAAATGAAAGAAAGATTGCAAAGAGGGACGGTTTACAAAAAGCCAACAAGATGACTGGTAATCTTAGAAAATATTAACATATTCTCCAAGATTCGTCCGGCTAATCCGAAAGTCCCTCCGAGCTAATCTAATAGTGTGGTTGAAGTTTGGTGACACAACAAAAGCAATAATGAATGAGTTATCGGTTAAGAGTGATTTTTGCAAAATACGAATGAAAGAATGCCTGACAGTGTCTGTATAATGAATGCAGAATTGATAGGGATTATGGAAAGGATCAAGTTGGCAGTGACACAAGAGAGAAGGAGAATAATGTTACTCTCTGACTCCCGGAGTGGGTTGGAATTAATTAGTAAGGCTGGGGGAACTCATGGCAATGTGTATGGGGAAATGCTGTATAAGTATCCTAAATCTTGTAGGAGGGAGGTCATCCTACAATGGATACCTTCACACCTACGATTGAAGGTAATGAAAGAGCCGATATGCTTGCGAAACGGGGTTGTTTGATTGAGGATGTAAATGAATATGAATTCATGGATGCCAGAGACGTACTTCGCATGTTTCAGGTGAATCTGTGGAGAAAATGGGAGAGAGAGTTTGTTGAAAAATGTCAGGTGGAAGGTAAGAAGTACTTTGAGTTGGTTAAGTCTCTGATACTAGAATGTTACGACATATGGAACGAGTGAGATTGAATCATGGAAATTGGAAAGAATGTTTGAAGAAACGCCATTTGTTTGTTTGTGAATTATGTGAAATTATGTTTGGTTGTAGAGGACATCGAACATTTGATTCTGAAATGTTCGGCATTTAACCAGAGCAGACAAATGTTCGATGTTCTCGTGAGTGCAAGTAGTGTGACTGAATTATTACGGATAGTAATGAACGTATATAAGAATGTGTATGAATTTATTAGAACAAATCGATGAAAGGGGATCGATGTGTGCTAGGTGTATGAAAAAAAATTAAAATTGTAAATTTTGAAACGGGCCATATGGCACCCAATTTTTGGAGCTAGTGCCAAAATAAAAAAAAAATGATTAACGCGTATACCTATTTAAACTAATTTTTTTATATATTTTAAATGTTTCCTAGAGTGTCAGGAGAAATGATCGATGTACGGTATAGAATCTTCTTTATTAAATATTTGTCCGAAAAATTCTAGTTCAAAAACTTAAAAAGCGACGTTTATGGCTTATCGTTATTTTGCACGCAGTGTGCGATTTCTTATCAACTATATAAAGGGTGGTTAAATTTTAAGGGCCGACGTGGAATGTGAACCACTCCTAAACGTCAAGTTTTTTTCTGCATTTAATTTGACATTTCTCAATTTCAGACTAACTCAATTTAAACCATGGAAAGATACACAATCGAGCAACGCGTTAAAGTTATTCAGGCATATTATGAAAATGGGCGTTCAAATCAAAATGCATATCGTGCGCTTCGTGATTTTTTCGGTCAATTTAATCGTCCAAATGTGCGTATAATCGGAAAAATCGTGCAAATATTTGAGCAAACCGGGTCTGTAGGAGATTTTAAAACACCGGTGCATGCTCGTACTGCTCGTATACAGCAGAAAATATTGCTGCTGTTCGCGATAGTGTGGCTGAAGAGCCGTCCACCTCAACTCGTCGTCGTGCCCAACAATTGCACCTCTCACGCTCGTCGTTGATGAACATTATGCATAAAGACTTGCTTTTACACGCTTATAAGATGCAATTGACTCAAGAACTAAGGCCTCTTGACCATTAAAAACGTCGTCAATAGTCAGAATGGTGGCAAGAAATGGTAACAGTGGATGATCAATTTTCGAAGAAAATCATCTTCAGTGATGAGGCACATTTTCACCTCAGTGGACTCGTCAATAAGCAGAATTGCCGCATTTGGGCGAATCATAATCCAAGAGTGATTGTCGAAAAACCAATGCACCCACAAAGAGTGACTGTTTGGTGCGGTTTATAGGCTGGCGTCATCATCGGGCCGTATTTTTTCCAAAATGAGGCCGGTCAGGCAGTTAATGTGAGTGGTGTTCGCTATCGTGAGATGATAACGAACTTTTTATGACCTGAATTGGAAAATATGGATGTGGACGATATGTAGTTTTAACAGGACGGTGCCACTTGCCACACAGCTAAAGAAACAATGGCTCTTTTGCACGACAAATTCAATGGCCGTGTTATCTCACGTGGTGGCGATGTCAATTGGCCGCCAAGATCATGTGATTTGACACCGTTGGACTTCTTTCATTGTGGTTATTTGTAAGAAAAGGTGTATGTCGATAAGCCAGCAACAATTCAAGAGCTAAAGGATGAGATAATTCGGCACATTAACGGCATAGAACCTCAATTATGCCTAAGCGTCATCGAAAATTTGGACCATCGGGTTGAGGTGTGCCGCCGAGGTCGCGGCGGCCATTTGGCCGTTATTTTGTTCCATACATAATTGAACCATACCATATTATCATAATAAAAAGAATTGACAATAATTTCCTAAATAATTTGTGTTTTATTCAAAATCAACATCGGCCCTTAAAATTTAACCACCCTTTACCAATCGCTAAACTTTTATGCATGCTTCCATTGTAAACAGCTTTCCTCTTCCAAACAGCATGGTCTTTTAAAAGGAAAATTTACTGAAAATCAAACTTAATATTGAATTCATATCACATACCACTAATATTCTAAAAAAACGATAAGAATCTTTCACACAAAGTAGTACTAAATGGTATCTGGTGCAAGTTTAGAGCTGTGAGTTTCTCACCGGACTTCCTACTTTGACTTGAGTTTTACCTTCAACATCGCAAATACCACGTAAAGTTGGATACAGGGTAGTCATCTTGTCATAATGACATAAAAATCTATAGGAAAATTTCATCACTAAAGACCCACGTCTCCTTCAAATTAATCTAAAACTAACATTGATATCTGGTGTACAAAAAACTTACTTGAACTAACATGAGGAAATGTCCATGCCCCATAAATATAGAGCTATAATCCTGCTCTTGATTTTGTAGATCGGTAATCTAAGAAACTACAGTACAAGAGCGTTTTACATGACCTTCCATAAAACAAGAAAAGAAGTCTGTATGCTATGTAGGTTTATTCTGTTTGCCCTACCTAGTTGACCATAGATTGATCGATTTAACTTACAACTCTACGTTGATCGTCAGAAACTGATTCAACTGATTCTACATTTTGTTGGAAATCGCTGAAAAGTTGTCGACATAATCTTTGTTCGCCATTCTTGAGAAAAATAATAGTATTTTTGCAGCTAACGTGCCTTAGAACCTATAGAAACATGGATTTCGGAAGCGAGAGCTGGACCCTGATCTCTAATGGCTGTAAAATGTTTTCTACTTTCGGGAGGTAGCCCATTTGGTACATCCAGCCGATATGGTCGATCGGCATGACATCGAACAAGATTTATACGCATAATAGGATGTCAAAACTAAAGGGTGAGAGCGATAAATCGCGCATGTGGCAAATCCCTTGGCTAGCCGTTTTTATTTGCCTCCAGTGGTATACAATACATTTTCCAACTTATAATTAACTGACCTAAGTGTATTTCAAAATAATTAGAAAATGTTCAGTGACCTTCAAATTCCCCTGTTACATGCACATATAATTAATATACGAACCAAAATAACAATTTTCCCATTTTAATTTAGTACAAAATACCAATTATGGTACACAATCGTGTTACATGGAAAGAATAAAATCGTTTGCATCAAAAAATAAAACAAAATTTTTCTATGTTAAACGTTTCACTTTAAAATGTTTCCAGGTCAGGTGTAATTTTCAATTGAATAAAATACATAAATAAAATAATTCGTGATTAAATTGTCATTTCATATACGTTTGTATACATTCATACCTCAATATATGATAAATAAAAATTTGCTAAATTACTTTTACTCGTAACTTTGTAATTTCCACATGACATTGAAGGTTAATCCGCACGAACAACATATGCTTTCTGCTTTCATTATCTTATATTCACAGCCGTATTTACATTCAGATGAACACACACGACCGTGCATGCAAATATCAATTATAAATACAAATGGAATGATTTTTTTTGTTTTATCAAATCCACAACATCGGAGCTCCATTGTCAAATCAGTTTCCAAGTCATGTCAAAAAACGATCACATACTACTTTGTGAGAATTAGTCTTAACTTCAGGCGAAATCCATTTGTTGTTTATTTGTATGCGCTTTTATAGTATAGAGTTTAGGGCAATTCCGCAGTACAAAATTTGAATGGGAAATGATTTCATTTCGTGCAGCGTCGACCAATGGTTTTGTACTTTGTGTAACAGATTTATCGTAGCGGAAAATCTCTCGATGCGGATGCGCGCATACTACTGTTTTGTTCGCATTATCACAAAGGTGCGCTGAACAATTTTATATACCAATTGTACGGAATAGTTTTAATTAATAAACCGAAGATGACTAATTGGAAATAAAGAATTGGTTGTCAACTTTCTTGTACCTACATATATAAATTGTGGTGCGAGTGAAGACTTAAATCACCCGAGTATGTTTAACCTTAATTTCCCGCAATGTATCATCATCATGCATCTTCTTTGAAAATCGTCTTCCTATTTTATTATTCTTCTGATTACAAGTCGTATATACATATAACCATTTTCTAAATGTACATCTCTAATGAATTCTTGCGCTCGCAATACAAAAATTGTTACAACAACAATAAATTATAAATTATTGGCTGTTCAAATTTATTTTATTTTATCTGTTCACTCTGCTGGCATGATTGGCAAACAATTCAATGAAAATAAAACGAGCAAAGAATTTCTGCTGTTTTTCACAAAAAACTACACAATTTACAAACAAAATAATAATTAAAGAGCTCCTCTTCGGTTTGAAAGACAAAATGGAAAAACAAATTGAAAAGGTATTTTGTTGTTGTTATAAAACATCATCACACGGCACGGCATCGCAGTACAACATCATTTTTTTTTTGTATATAAATTTTCCCAAAGGAAACATTGTTGTGTGTGGATTTGGATTAAATCTCGCCAAGTCAATTATCGAGGTCGAAATAATTGACGAAGGTGTTAAAGCTGGTTCCCATAGTTCAGTTTTGCTTTCTTACGATTTCCTTTTGATTTTTTTTTTTCATATGACGTAAGAGCCATTGTTACGTACTATTCATATCTACGTTCATCGATGCATGGCGTGGAATACCACTGAGATTAGAATTATCTGTTAGTGTTGGAATGCGAAATAGGAAGAGGAAACATTTCCTACAACATCGAATTGCTTAGCTTCTGTGAAATTATCGATTCATGAATTATAATTGAAATTTACGCGATTTACCCGAGCCCTCAAAGTCAATTTGAACTCCCAAAATACGACTAGGTTTTCTCTAATTCGTCATGTGATCACTTATTCCTTAATAAAATAAGGTCCAAAGCTGATCCAAAATAGCTATACTGAAACGACGCAATACTGTTACGCATTCTACTCTTAAGAAATAAATGCAAGAAAAAATGAAATAGTGAACAGGGATAAACAGTGAAACTGAAATATTAAAGTGATATAGTGATTGTAACTTTAAACGCTCAGTGTTTTGTTTGTGAAATCCTTTAAAAATTCGTACATAGAGGCCGACATTCGTAACATTTGGTGTCAAATACGGGATTTTGCAGAAAACATCCATTATCAAACATTCTAGCAATTTAGGGGCAAGCTTCAGAGTCTCGGGATTTCAACCCAAGGCAATAAAAACGAGCTCTTATCGAGGCCTGCAGGGCGCTATGGAAAAGGATACTGTAAGTGGCGATTACTCTAAACAATGTACAGAAAGTCCAGCCTTGCGAGGAGCAAGTATAAAATGAGGGAACCGGAGTGATGGATCAAACAGAAACAACAATTTTAGTAAACACATCTATACTCCTGAAGAACAGAAACTATCCTTGGACGTCGTAAATATGTTGAGGGCGCTGTTATTTTAAATGAAGGAAATGCGACCGGACCAGTGTGCCAAGTACTGCCAAGATCTGCAAGGCGAGCAGCATGGTGCGCATTTAGCAGAATTACATGCCCATATCCCCAAATTAAAGGAAGAGAAACCATGTTGCTCGAGGTAAAATTAGATACCCAGCTCTAGCAGTTTGAAAAAAAAATCAGACAACATCAAAATAAAATTGATCGAATGGGGGCTCGCTTTGAAATACGTACTTCAGCAACTATTTTAGATGGTCAGTCAAATAAAATATTTTCAACAGAACCAGTTGCCGGAAGGTCTGTAGAGAAATTTAAAAAACTCAAACATTCGATGGGTCTCTCAATTTGTAGATCAAGCTTAAGTATAAAGTTTCATTCCGATTAGGCAATCCCCCTGAACTGTAGGGTGTTTATCAAAAATCGTAATTTTCTTTAAAATAAGAAAAACGATCTGGACTAATCCGTAAATGCTATAAATATAGGGTTTTCCAATAGGAATGATATGATTTTTAAGTGACGTTTCGACCATTTGTAATATGACATGATCTGTCATTTTTTATTTCATTGTGTTCAGTAATGTTTACAATTTCATCATGGTGAGATATACGCAAGAACAACGTTTACAAATTATTCAGTTTTATTATCAAAATAATCGTTCTGCAATTGCAACTTCTCGTGCGCTTTTGCCATTTTATAGTCGTAATAATCGTCCAAGTGTGCTCGCTCGCTTCGTCGAATTGTTGAAAATTTTGAGCGTTCATTTTATTTATATAATGTTGAAGTGCCAAAAAGACAAAGATTCGCTCGAAGTAATTCAAATATTGCTGCCGTTCAGGCAAGTGTTGCTGAAGACCGCAATTTGTCGATTCCAAGACGTTCTCAAGAAATGGGCTGTCTTAAACCACAACCTGGCGGATTTTAAGAAAGGATTTGGGTTTGCATCCGTATAAAATTGTTCTCACTCAAGAAATGAAGCCATTGGACCATCGTAAACGTCGTGAATTTGCTGATTTTGCCTTGGAACAACTTGAAAACGATTACGGTTTTTTTAAGAAAATCATCTTCTCCGATGAGGCTCTCTTTCATCTGAGTAACGCGGTAAATTAAGAAAACTGTCGATTCTGGTGCAAAGAAAATCCACAAATTATTCATGAAAAACCATTACATTAACCTAAATTGACAGTTTGCTGTGGTTTTTTTCTCTGGTGGAATCATCGGTCCATATTTTTTTCGAAACGAAGCTGGTAACACCGTTACTGTCAATGGAGATCGGTATAGATCGATGATAACCAACTTTTTATGGCTGAAATTGGAAGAAGTTGATCTTGACAACATTTGGTTCCAACAAGACGGGGCTACGTGCCACACAGCAAGTGCAACAAATGAATTATTGCGAGAAAAGTTTGGAGATTCGATTATTTCAAGAAATTGTGATATTGAATGGCCTCCAAGAAGTTGTGACTTAACACCATTAGACTATTTCTTGTGGGGTTATTTGAAGTCATTGGTCTTTAGCAATAAACCAAACTCTCTTCAAGCTTTACAAGTCAATATTGAAAGTGCTGTTCATGACATACGACTTGATTTAGTGGAAAAAGTGCTCGAAAATTGGGTTCATCGAATTCGTTCCTGCAGAAGAAGTCGTGGAGGCCATTTGAATGACGTTTTATTCAGAACTTAATTGTATCGATTGTACTTCACATCAAATAAAAAACATTTCAATTTTCTTAACAATTAGTGTGTTTTTTTTTTTAAAGAAATCATATCACTCTTATTGGAAAACCCTATCCTTGCAAGAAACGAAAAAACTCTTATGAAAGCTGCACCCATTCCCACAATTGCAGTACAACATGTACACATGGACGAAGGGTCGGCGCTAAATTATGCACTCCAACAGAGGGTCTTAGTTGTGCTTATTAACATCGCCGATCGTAATCGATGACAAAAATTCGCTTCGCATTACCTCTGATGGGATTTGAACCCAGTAGCTCCCGGTCCAAGTGCCAAAGGTTTAACCTCTGCACCACTTGTCCGGTAATTGTCTTTTCATCCTGATCAGTCAAAGGACTGCATATTTTTGGGTTCAGATCTCAGATGCAGGAAGCAAACGCGAAATTTCTTCATTCGTTGATGTAAATAAAAAAATTCAGCCTATAAATTATTTTCCATGTCATGGCGCAGAATGACCATAAGAAGCTTGCAACTTTCAAAAGATATACCCTCGTGTGTAGAGGGATAATAACTCCATTGAATATACAAGATTTTCATAAAAATTTATAAAGCTATATCGCATAACATACAGCTGGCGGACCATTTCAAAACATGAAGAACCATTTTCCGCCTAGGAATTTCTTAAGAGATGCAAATTTTTATGTAACATCAAATGATAATTCTGTGGACCATCTAATCGTTTGTTTTTAAATGTTTGAGCACCAAGCGGAACCGCTTTAGTAAAATTGGTGAAGGAAGTTCATCAGAAAAGGCTTGCTATTTGGTTACAGCCGTTGCCCCCGAGCTCTGACAGTGCGCCCGAGAATTGCGGCTGTGATCCATAGTGTAGGACAGAGTCCATCGACCTCAACTCGACGCCGATCGCAGCAATTGGCCATTAGCCGCTTTATCCTGAGGGGAATACTACACAAAGACGGATTATTCGCCTACAAGGTCCAGATGACTCAGCAGATGAAGGCAAATGACCATCCGCTTCGATATCAGTTATCCGCGTGGAACATAGACCAGCTTCACAATGACGTCGATTTTAGTCGAAAAATCATATTTTCAGACGAAGCGCATTTCCATCTCAGGGGCTATGTAAACAAGCAGAACTGCCGGATTTGCCATGCTGACCAACCTTTTGCCTTTTTGGTATGAGGTTCCGTTACGGATAGTCGTTATGCGGATAATCTAGAGGCAATTTAAAACATAACATAAAAAGTTCTTAAAAACTGTACTCACAGGATGGCTTACTGTAAGACCCGCAGAGGGACCATATGAACGAAATTATTTTCATTCTTTAATCGGGGACGCAATAAAAAAAGTTTCCCCAAAATAAAGATGCGAGAGACTCATTTTATAACATTTGTAAAAACAAACATTTAAATGGCCCACCCTTTATTACCACACACCATCTCAAAACATCAAACGATTTTTTCAGTTCAGGTAGTTCTGGGAAGTTATAGATATTTTCCGTCTACTAATTGTTAATACATATTTATATAGGTTTGTCTTTCGGAAACGATTTGACCAATTTTCATGAAAATTGCTAGAAGGGACTTTTCGAGTAACAAGTATCAATTTCGATGGAGGTTTCCTCATGGTTACAAGAATATTCGTTCAGAGGTTCCTTTGTTCATTTTTATAGCTCAGCTCAAATGACTAACAAGTATCTGTTATCGATTGCGATGGTTCCTGGTTTTAGGAAATTTGCATTAGGAGGTCCTCCATTGAAGCCCTTTTAATAATTTTTCACATCTCAAACGGCTTGAGTGAAAATTACAGAGGGAGTTTTTATGTACCAAAAATCGATTGCTACGGGTTCTGATTTCGGTAGAGGGTTGGTGTTGGGGGGGATTTCTAGTGCGAGGAATCAATTGCGTTCGGGGGTCATTTGATTGTTCGTTTTTTCTGCGACCACGATTTTTAAATAAATTAATTAGAAGGCGTCTTCGAGTGGGGGGTTGGATTCCATTATTTATTCAGTGGATTGCGATGCCCTAAATTGATAAAAATCCGTTTAAGATGTTACATTTCTTTGAAAATTTTTTACCTAGAACAATTTTGATAAAAATTGATGAATGGAGTTTCGAATACTACAAATCGATTCCAATGGGTTCTTATTCATGGGGGTTTTTGGATCTTTCTTTTAAAATTGTAGTTGGGTTGAATGGTTTTGATAAAATTTTGCGGGACAGGGTTTTCGATTGCAAGGACACAATTTCTAGGTACCACTCTCCATTATGTTGTACTTTGTTGTGTGATGTTACAGCATATCGCAAGATCGCATGTTGCGTGCTATTGCAGCATATTTCGTGATATTTTTGTACCTAGATACCTGGGGAGTGTGAAGTTTCTGACAAATTGACAAAAAAAACCTCATAACAGTCAAAAAGTATAAAAGAAAAATTGAAAAATTAGAAAAATTCAACCATTCGAAGGCCATTGACAAGGCCTCGTAGAGATGTCTAAGTAAATCGAAGTATGCTATCGCGTAGTACTGACCCTATTGCATCTTTTGCAGAAGCCAACATATTTATGCGACCGTCGAAGCATAAGTTTTCTTACGAATACTTAATTACCTTAACTATACTTATGGTTGCCTTACTGACGAGAAAAATCAAAATAAAAACATTGTCGCAGTATTCATTTGCTGTACCCATTGTATAAATATAATTGTAGTTCAAGTGAAAATAAAGTTACCAAAAGCCACTAAAGCAGCCACAAATTGTAGCATAGATATGTTTTGTGCTATCCTAAATTGTGAAACTTTGGAAAACGTCATGGGTATATTCAACATTTTTTGTTCTATTTGTCTGAATGAGTTTAAAACTCCGGAAGTTACTGTTGGGGTAAACGAATTTGCTAAGGTGCTACCATTTATTTATAAGCATGATAACAATTTAAAAGGTAACAGTATTAATACTGATGACATAGTAGATGTTGGATTCGATATAGATAAAGCTCATTATTCTAAAAGTCCAGTTTATAAATTGTTTTTGAAAGAGTATTAGAATAAATTGGACGCAATTAAGACAAACGATCAACGACAAAATTCAGAAAAAAATTCATATTATTGCAAAGATTTTGTATTTTCTTCTGTTAAGAAATATCTTGCATATCGTCCTTTATGGGGTACCTGCTTTTCAAATCTTATACAAGTTAATAATAACGGCGAATTTTCAATTATGGTTTCGCAATATAAAATATTTCTACATAGAAAGAACAATTTTACGAGTTGGTAGATTTGTTGCGTTAACGAACGAAAAAACCGAGCTTTTGGTAAATGCAATAAATGTTTTACAAGCGCTACGACAGACTCCCAAATAAAATAAAAGTAAAATGATTAGCCACGATTCCGATTAACAACCGGACGATATTAATAATGAGGCAAAATGGAATAAACATATACGACTATATGACTACCCACAACATATGGGGAAACGAGTCTTAAAATAAAATTAACGAAGTTATCGAAAATCAATCTGATGGCGAGGAAATTGCCGTCGACCACATTCTACCAAATGGGTATTCTTTTAAGTTTTTAAGTTATCAGGTATCAATTTATAATACTTACGCTTTCGATGCATTGGCCCGCATATTATAAGGGATTTATGTATTGATAATAATCATGTTATGGATGTATTTAAAGCCTCTAATACGGATTTTTCCGATTTTATATCTTATTTTGTCATAAATGTGGTAATTCATTCGACATTTCGAAGAAGAACACATTTGCTTCTAGAATTGAGTTTTTCTTCAAACGGTCCATTTAGTTCGGTGGCACGTGTCCTAATTGTCATAGTAGCCAAGCCAAAAACAGTTTTTAAGTCTCAATAAATTTTAAATCATTTTCAGAAAGAAGCCTTAAGAACATACCGGAAGCTGTACAATTTCAAGGGACAACCTGTACCAACTGTAGTCAATGGTTTGAAAAAATAAGCGCCTTACAGATTAAACCGCATAATGGATTCGGTGTAATGGATGTGCAACCTTTTGTTATTAAGACATACTACAATGTAAAAATTGATGATATTACGCCAGAACTTAATTTAGGCTCAAAGATATTCCTTCTGAGAGGAATCATTCACTTCCAACGAGCAGCTAAACTTTCAAGCCTTGGCCATTACATATCATATATAAACAGAAATAGTAAATGTTGGGAAATACATTACGATTTGCTATCCATAAAATTGAATATGTCATGGCACAGCAAAATAAACCCGGTGTCTCTAATTTATATAGAAAAAGAATAATCGCCGCAAATTCATCCATTTGAATTCATCATCCAACCGTTTGAATTCATTATCGGTAGTAAATTCAAATGCTGCGAAATTACGGCCGCATATTCAACCATTCGAATGCATCATCCAACCGTTTGAATTCATTATGGATGGTAAATTCAAATCCGACGAAATAACGGCCGCATACTGAACCATTCGAATTCATCATCCAACCACGAGAATTCATTATTGATGGTAAATTCAAATGCTGACGAAATCACGGCCGCATATTTAACCATTCGAATTCATCATCCAACCGTTTGAATTCATTATCGGTGGTAAATTCAAATGTTGCGAAATCACGGCCGCATATTCAACCATTCGAATTCATCATCCAACCACGTGAGTTCATTATTGATGGTAAATTCAAATGTTGATGAAATCACGGCCGCATATTCAACCATTCGAATTCATCATCCAACCATTTGAGTTCATTATCGATAGTAAATTCAAATGCTGACGAAATCACGGCCGCATATTCAACCATTCGAATTCATCATCCAACCACGTGAGTTCATTATTGATGGTAAATTCAAATGTTGATGAAATCACGGCCGCATATTCAACCATTCGAATTCATCATCCAACCATTTGAATTCATTATCGATAGTAAATTCAAATGCTGACGAAATCACGGCCGCGTATTCAACCATTCGAATTCATCATCTAACCAAGTGAATTCATTATTGTTGGTAATTCAATTGCTGACGAAATCACGGCCGCATATTCAACCATTCGAATTCATCATCCAACCAAGTGAATTCATTATCGATGGTAAATTCAAATGTTGACGTAATCACGGCCGCGTATTCAACCATTCGAATTCATCATCTAACCATGTGAATTCATTATTGATGGTAAATTCAGTTGCTGATGAAATCACGGCCGCATATTCAATCATTCGAATTCATCAACCAACCACGTGAATTCATTATTGATGGTAAATTCAATTGCTGAAGAAATTACGGTTGCCATTCGAATTCATCATCCAACCACGTGAATTCATTATCGATGGTAAATTCAAATGTTGACGTAATCACGGCCGCGTATTCAACCATTCGAATTCATCATCTAACCAAGTGAATTCATTATCGGTGGTAAATTCAAATGCTGACGTAATCACGGCCGCGTATTCAACCATTCGAATTCATCGTCTAACCATGTGAATTCATTATCGATGGTAAATTCAATTGCTGATGAAATCACAGTCGCATATTCAATCATTGGAATTCATCATCCAACCGTTTGAATTCATTATTGATTTTAAATTCAATAGCTGATGAAATCACGGCCGCATATTCAATCATTCGAATTCATCATCCAACCAAGTGAATTCATTATCGGTGGTAAATTCAAATCCTGACGTAATCACGGTCGCGTATTCACCCAATCGAATTCATCGTCTAACCATGTGAATTCATTATTGATGGTAAATTCAATTGCTGAAGAAATCACGGTCGCCATTCGAATTCGTCATCCAACCACGTGAATTCATTAACGATGGTAAATTCAAATGTTGATGAAATCACGGCCGCATATTCAACCATTCGAATTCATCATCCAACCAAGTGAATTCTTTATCGGTGGTAAATTCAAATCCTGACGTAATCACGGTCGCGTATTCACCCAATCGAATTCATCGTCTAACCATGTGAATTCATTATTGATGGTAAATTCAGTTGCTGATAAAATCACGGTCGCCATTCGAATTCATCATCCAACCAAGTGAATTCATTATTTATGGTAAATTCAATTGCTGAAGAAATCACGGTTGCCATTCGAATTCATCATCCAACCACGTGAATTCATTAACGATGGTAAATTCAAATGTTGATGAAATCACGGCCGCATATTCAACCATTCGAATTCATCATCCAACCAAGTGAATTCATTATCGATGGTAAATTCAATTGCTGATGAAATCACAGCCGCATATTCAACCATTCGAATTCATCGTCCAACCACGTGAATTCATTATTGATGGTAAATTCAGATGTTAACGAAATCACGGTCGCAAATCTTGGCCGCATATTCAACCATTCGAATTCATCGTCCAACCGTTTGAATTCATTATCGGTGGTAAATTCAAATGCTGACGTAATGACGGCCGCATATTCAACCATTCGAATTCATCAACCAACCACGTGAATTCGAATGGTTGAATTTTTCTATTTTTTCGATTATTTATGATTTTAACATAGAAAAATTATGCTTCGACCGGTCGCACAAATATGTTGGTCTCTACAAAAGATGCAATAAAGTCAGTACTACACGATAGCATACTCCGATTTACTTAGACATCTCTACGATGCTTTGTCATTGACAATCGAATCGCCTTTACACTTTCTACTATAGCAAAATTTTAAAATTAAAAAAATCTATGACTCCATAAATAAGTGAGCTCCTAGAAATCAATAAACATGGTTATGGCTAAATTACCATGGTATTGTGAACTTATTATTTTAACTATTTATTTCGTTTTGCATAGCACGTTTTTTTGACACTTTTTGGACTGTTGTAAAGTTTTTAGTCTGTTTTAGTTTGTCAGGAACTTCACTATAGTAGATACCCGGGGTTATGGTTGTCGTCATATATGTCGTCCCTATATGTCGTCACATATAGGGTTACCGATATTCGCGTCTTTTAGAAAATATTGGTTGCTATGGTCAAAGATATATAGCTTTCGATATCTAATTAATGTTAATCACGAATGTAATATCGTCCGGGGGGCCCGGGTCCATTTCTTTAATTTAAAACAAAATGTTTAGGCTTTTTGTGTACCAGAAGTCTTTAGGAAGCCATTATGTTTCCTCTTGATCCACAATAGAACAAAGTCGTTTCTCAATCGAAATGCATAGAACTCAGATTACAAGAGGAAAATGTGCCTCTGGAAAAATTCCTTATTTAAAGAAACCTAAGCCATTTCTTATCCGATTTGGACAATAAATTATACTTAATAGTACCAAAAACTTCCAACTCAACAAACTTTGAAACGTGCTCAGTGCTTCAGGAACTTTAAATATAGTGGGTGACTGACACGAAGTGTTACCAAATTCAGACTGTTATTGCTGTCAAACCAGTGATGACAGAGCGCTCAAATTTACATTAATGACAGTTCATTCCATTGTTTAGCGCACAAAAGCATTTTTGTGGGAAATATTCGGAACAAAGTTATCCGCAATGGAATTCAAGCGTAATTGTGTGATTGCTCTATATTTGGCTAGAAAACCACTGCCGCAGATTGTTAACCAGTTAAACCATCTCCATGTGAATAAAATGTTTGTGTATCGCATCATAAATCGTTATAACAAAAGTGGCAGCATTGCAAATCGCCATGGTGGTGGACCGAAACGCACTGCAACATGGCCAGATATCATTCGGAAGGTGAACGCCAAATTGGCTCGGAATCTGCGCCGTAGCGGCAGAAAAATGGCTTGTAAGGCGAACATTTCGCTCGAACGGATCCAGCACATATTGAAAGATCATCTTGGAGATGCTCAAAAAAGAGTTAGAGTGGAAAGAGCAAAGGAGTTGTTACGCGTGCACAAATGTGGCGATTTGCCGAATTTGATTTTGTCCGAAGAGTCACCGTTCGTTATTGAGCAATATGTGATCAAGCAAAACGAACGGATTTACTTGCTCGGCCGTTCTACTGAAAATTTGAACCAACGGATTGCCACTCGAGACAAAGCGCCGCCGATGGTGATGGTTTGGGCCGCCCTAACGGCCGAAAGCCGTTCACTGCTCGTTTTTTTGGACCGTGGCATCAAGATAAATGCTCAAATTTATCGGGATCATGTGTTGGAGGGAGCGTTGAAGCCTTGAGCACAAAAACATTTCGGCCTCGGAGCCTGGACATTTCAACAGGACTCGGCGCCCAGTCATAAAGCGCGCGTCAATCAAGATTGGCTTAGAAACAACGTTCCGCGGTTCATTTCCACTGTCCAATGGCCACCAAATTCACCGGATGCAAATCCGATAGATTTCTCGGTTTGGGTCCGATAGATTTTAAAGAGCAAGGTTGGGGCAAAAAAATACCAAAATGTCGGTCATCTCAAGCAAGCGCTTCGCTGGAAATGGGACAAAATGCCGCAGAGCCACTTTCGTGCTGCACGCAATAGCTTTGTCGTCCGTTTGAAGGCCATAATCGCGGCTAAGGGTGGCCAAATCGAAAACTGCTAATGCAATTCGAAAATTTAAATATTTGTGAACATTTTTTATTTTGATTCAATAAAATTCATCAAAAAAAAAATTCTGTGGCGTTTTGTTTTGGTAACACTTCGTGTCAGCCACCCTGTATATATGGGCCATATCGTAGTTGGAAGATACTGTCCATCCATACATGCGACTGTTACTAGGGAGCACAGCATAGTTTGCTTTTTTATTTAAGGTTCCAGCATTCACACTAATGCGTGCCTTCTCAAAACAATTATCGCTATTTCCGGCCCAGGAAGTTCGACGAAGTTATAAACGATTTTCATTGGGGCGAAATGGGGCAATATCTATGATGTGTGGCTGGCACTGGGAAGCTGTGCATTGTTTGTTTGCCTTTACCAGTACAAACCCAGAAGACAGAAATCAACTGGAAATTTAGAATTTTTTCTAAGACATCAATATATTGTAATTACATGTTAATGCCCTTTGTACAACTTACAAAAATTATTTGAAAGTGAAAACGATGTGCAACAAAAAACGGAAATGATTAAATCGATTTTCCAACTATAGGTAACTACACGCACGCGATAAACGATTTTGTTAAATAAATCAAACGAACAGGTATTTAGTAACGGATGCGAACCAACATACGTTTTAAGGCAGCACACTAAAAATTACCAATTACTTAGAAAAATCGTAACTATTTCTAAAACGGTATAATGAATCAATTAATTGAGTTTTTAGAATGATTGAATGCGGGGTCGATTAGTTTGACGATTGAAAAACAACACCCAGTGAAACGTGTAAAGTCCCATTTAGTTTTTTTTTATTGTATTTTACCTCAATCATTGATCTTACAATTTTTATCATTTCATTTGGGTTTAGATCAAAAAACGATTTACCGGTTTACGATTCAATGATTTCATTCTACATTTTCATTTCATTTTCGGTTGAGATAAATTCTGATAACTTTAAAAAAACGAAAACAATTTTAACCATCAACGTAGAATTTAATAAAATTTTTCTTTCGCGTGTGATTTACTTTGTGGGTGCGCATTCTATCATACGGACCACTAAAAAAGATGAACAGTTTCATCGTTTAGCGTAATGCGGTTCAATGAAATTTTCGGTTTTATTGTAAAATTTTAAAATAGACGTTAAATATGTTAAAAAGTATACAATCAAGTGTTTTCACTTAAAAATACACACACACACATACACTGAGATAAAAGAAACGTTTAAAGATGATGTTTCTCAATTTTAGACCATAACTGAATTTGATTTAATAGTTTTCCATTTCAATTTAATGGATTTGAGATGCATACACAATTATATTGGTTTTAATGCACCTTGATATGTGTTTAAAAATGGTAAGTCTTTATGAGAAAAAATCGCTTACTTGGTTTACTTTGTGATCGACGGCTCATAATAGAACTCCAAGTCAATTATAAAATGATTTATTCTACTTTGCGGTATTTAACAAAGAAAATCGGGAAATTCTAAATTAATACTTTGCCGCAGTCAAATTGTAATTGTGAATGACGGGGAGCTCATCTCGTAGAGACCGTTTGCCAATACTAGGCCATAGATCATGTAACACTTGGTTTTTGAGACACAAGTTAGCAAAAAATTTCAGCAAAAAGAAAATCTGCATAATCGACATATTTTGTATAAGGTGATAGTACAAAATTTTGATAATGTTAACCGAAAATTGGAGTTTATATATGGGCACTGAATTTGAGTTATTCACTCTTCACTGTTAATGTTACAATTCAAATTACTTGCCCTTTAACATGACAAACTATAAACAAGGGATCCAGCAATTTATGTATTGGTCTAACTTCACTCAGTCTATTTTACCATTAAACATGCGTTCAGCCTTTTTTACCAACATGCGAATTATTTGAAATCAATTCTTATTGATAATCCAAATTCAATCCAACATCATCAGAATTTTGTACTACCACCTGATGCTGCGGTCTGCGATATCCAGTTCATTTTTGCATTGCAACGGAACAAAATCAGTATGATAATTTTAATTATTATCTTTGGTTATTGAAGTGTATTCCATGTTCATGCTTGGATACACTTAATAGAGGTAATGAATATTTTATTCCGTTTTAAACACTTAAACACCACAAAGAAAGTTTTGATCCATCAGCAATAATTTTTTTTTGAATTAAAACGATTGCATGTTGGTTGTTATTCACAAACGTATCGATTTGGCTTGTATCTTTATGATGAGTCTATTGCTGTGCCAATTCGACGAGGATTAAAAGCTATTCTTCTTCACAGGCACTGCTACTTCGTTTATTTTACTGAACGGCGACTTAGCAGCCCAATACAGAAAGTTCAAGGAAGAATATGAACATTTCGCATATGCACAATACGTCACTAACGCTTCCATGCCTTTAAAACGTCGAGTACTACGTAAGAGAGAGTGGTGTTTGATGTACCAACGATAATATCTAGAGGTCGATTACTGCATGACAACATGCAGAAGTTGAAAAAATATTTCGAGCAGTATGGACTGTCGTACAGGACAGGAATTTCCTAACCATACTTTGGCGTTCAGCAGCTACTTACCACGAGGTCAAAACCTTATAATAATTGGCTAAGGGCGAACAAATTGTTTTTCCATCTAATTACCAGGCGATAAATACAGATTTTTAAGTTGCGATTCGACGTTAAGAGCACTACACCGAAATGGCGATTCCAGTTTAGGGTAGTGGAGAAGCAATCAAAATTTCATCGTACAATTAGACGTAATCACAAAACACGCTTTCGATCGTACACCCAATCAATATTTTTCGACATTACTCGTATTTTCAGTGCGCTTAGCATTAACGACCGACTTCTTGTTTCGACCTTGTTCGACAGAATGTCAAAGTAAATATGTAATTGTTAGATAATTCTAGTTCGTTCTTCGACCGAGGTGTTCGTTAAAATAAAATGTGTGTTGGTAAATAAAAATAATAATTTTGGAAATAAACGAAACATTTTAATTTAAATATCGAGTTATTCATTTTGGGAAATAACCCACCAACAACGCAACAACATTTATGCATCTAAGTCGGCCTGTAGATATTGATCCACCACCAAAGCACCGTCTGCACATTTCAATGCTGAAATGAAAAATGTAGGGATACTAACGACCGATGCGGTCAGCTGTTAATAGTTGCGATCGGAGATTTTTAACTCGGAAGCCTTGGCAGCTTTCAACTTGTCGGCTATTGTCGCTCTCTTAACAGAGATTTTTTAAAGTTATGTTTACAGTGTCAGGATCTAGAACATCAAACATTAAACTGGAAATTTCACCTATGCCATAATTTAATCTATAATTCATCATCTAACGGGATCTTCACTCCACAACACACAGTCGTTAAAACGAGTACTCTCAGTACTACAGATCGTGAACTGTTTACGATCTTTAGTACGCATTATAAAAGTTGATCCGATCGATGTGCAGCAACTTTTCCAAGAGCTGATCGTTTGTTGCGTGTACTTTGGAAAGGTTGGCGACATGACCATTCCTGGGAAGCTTGGCGACATGACAGTGCGATCGATTACTCCCTCAGAATCAAATTTTTTCAGCGCACCAATCCACACGCTCATATATGGCTAAAATTAGATCCCCTAGAGAAGCGCACCAAGGATACTTCATGATTGGATCTCTGTGCCACGCGACCGTGTCTTGAAGAGGAATATGACCGAGACCTTGTAATAAACACATTCCATCCGTAGATAGCATCCATGTTGTGTATAGCATCCACGGCAGCCGACAAGTGAACAACATTCTTTCAACATATGGACCAAGTCGACCAACCAAGGATGTCGTGATGTTTATCAGCTATGGACACTATGACATCGAAGACTCCACCAATTAAAAGCGACTTATTCAATTAGATCTACAACAAAAACGGCAAGAAAATCGTAGTGGCGAGAAAACGCGATCATGTCATAACCAAACATCATCTTCATGCTCACCCGATGTACTAGAACAGCTCTATCACAACATTCAAACTACTTCCCAAGGTGACGAGGCCTCTGTCATCCTCACCAACATGGCAAAGTTGAGTTGTTGCTGTCCGACGAACTGAAACTGGCACAGAGCCTTTTCGAAATATTGATTACCATTTAAATAATCTAACATGCATGATAAGCGTTGATACGCATAATAAACTAAAGTTTGAGATAGTCGCAGAAGTCGCGAGAGAAAAAGTACAAATAAGGGCTAATATACAAACAAACTAGGCGGATTAGTTTGATGTAAATGTTGGAAAGTCGCAGGAAGCGACATTCGACCGGATCGCCTTCGATTCTTATACACCTCAGAAGAATCAACACGCGTATATACATATCGAGTTACTACTTAGCTTGGACCATCAACACCATCAACTCAAGGGAAGACTTTAAATTTAAGCAAACGTAGCAAGAACGGCTCCAACGGTGAAGGAAGTTCAGGACGAGCCTGCGATTATTTACGGGCAGCAAGTGCAATGATCGATTCCGATTTTGGAAACAAGTGCTTTGTGAACATCACGACTAACGGAAAATCGAGATCGCACGTCACCACTTCAGAAGTCAAATTGCTTCTCTTCGATAAAAAGAATTATTCAAGAAATACGAAGAAAATATTTGATGATGTTAACGTAGACCCAGATTCAATTTAGATGTCTTTATCGCCTTCTACTATATTTAGTAACTGACTCGCGCCAGAAATATAACAGCAGTAGCTAGTAAAATACAGATTTCTCGTAAACCGGTAGGCAATAATAAAATCTTAATCCACAAAATTGTTGGTTGTCGACCGGTGTGAAGAATTTAACATTTATCAAAAGTGTAGCTACACAAATTAACAAATATCAAAAGTGGAGTTCACAGTAAAATAAAAAGTGTAGCCACACACAAAATATGGCAGGGTTGAATTTCCAATTTATCTCATTAAAAACCGATTTTTACAAGCAAATGAAAAACAATTGGTTTTTATTCATTTAAAATTATAGAAATATACACCCACCCATTCTCGAAGATAATTGATGGCCATTTACACGTCTTGCTAGTGATATCTACTCAAATCTGAGAGGGGAATCGGGGAATTTTTTTTGTCGAATTTACAAGAAAATAAAATTATGGAAAGTGTACGTACAGGCTTGTGGCTGTTTGATGACCGTTAACACATAATTCTAGAGAATCTCTAAATTGCGGTACATCGTTTTCTTGTAAATTCGATAAAAAATGAGGGTCGCATCGATATACCGCAAATAACTAAATATTCTCGAAACTATCGAAAATGTAGATTTGAGTAAATATTTCTAGCATCACGTGTAAATGGCCATCAATTATCTTCGAAACCGGGTGTATTCTATAATGTTCGATGAATAAAAACCAATCGTTTTTCATTTTCTTGTAAAAGTCGGTTTTTAATGAGAAAAATTGAAAATTCAACCCTGCCATATTTTTTGTGTAGCTACACTTTTTATTTTACTGTGTAACTACACTTTTGATATTTCTTAATTTGTGTAGCTACACTTTTGATAAATGTTAAATACTTCACACCGGTTGGCTGTCGTAGTAATTTTGGTAAATTAGCAACGAAAACCTTTCACTGTGTCATTTACCAATGAAAAGCTCTTTCGTAATGTTTCATTTATGTAACGGTTTTTCGCTTTCCAGGTTTTGGTAGCTTTAGTTCAAAGTTACACCAATTAATTTAACGACTAGACTGAAACAGAACTGCCTGCTGCTAAAGGTAGCGTAAAGTTTCCGACAAATTGACAAAAAACCTTGAAAAAGCTTAAAAGTGTATCTACACAAATGTTCTGATTAAATTTTACCTACACTATTCATGTGTAGTAAGGATCAATAGTTAATGACAAGGCATCGTATAGATGTCTACACTTAACAGTGCCAACATATAGAACACAACAAATAGAAGCCAACATATTTATGCGGTGGGGCAAAAAAGAACAGTAATTGAGCAAATTTACCATCGGTCTCACTAGATTTTTATGTTAGCAAATTAGTGAAACCGTCAAAATGTTCAAAACAATCCTTTGAAATTTACTACCCCTACGGCTTAAATTACTTAAAAAAGTGATTATTTATTAACTATCAGTGCAGACCCGCCTAATACACGCATCTTTGATCAGAAAGGTTTACTCGATACATACCGTTAAGCGCAGACATCTCTACGATGTCTTGTCATAGCAAAATATTAAAATTAAAAAAAAGCTATGACTGCCCCATCGCATAAATATGTTGGTTTCTAGAAAATATATTGAAAGGTTATGGCTCATTGTTGTGGCTAAATTACCTTACCATTGCGAACTTATTTTTATTAGCATTTTATTTCGTTTTACAAAACAGGTGTTTTTTTAAAGTGTAGGTTTACACTTTGTGGGTTTGTAAAGTTTTTTGTCATTTTTAGTTTATCACTATAGTGCAGCAGCTAAAGTGTAATTCAATGATCCCCCCCAACCATTTCTGAAAAATAAAAATGTTTTCCCTATCAAACATAAATCCTGTTAAGTCAATGGTAAGTTACAGGCTTTTAAGTAATCAAGAAAGGAAATACAAAAAATCCGCGTATTCTTATTATGATTATAATTAAAAAAAAGTCAGCAATTATTTGTTAGCCCTTCGACGTCTTTAAAGCTATAGACAATGTAAAGCAAACGATATAGATTTTTTCTGCATAAGCAGATGAAACTATAATTGTTGAATGTCATTTGCTTTGCTGATTATGTTAAAAAAAATGGTAGAAAAAAATCTTAATTAGAAAATTTTTAATTCTGTATTCCTTGTTACGAATTACACAAAGTAGGTAGGTACGTTGAGCAACCACAATTGTAACCGGAGGTCAATTGAAATACCTTCATACATTTTATCAGTTCTATATATTTTTATTACTTTGTTTGCTTGAGATAAATGTGAGAACATTATTACGAGCATCTTGAAAATAATGAAGATATTTATAGAATTTAATAATCTTAACAACGCCGCCTGATTGTGCAATTAAGACTGAATTTTATTCGGGTACGGTCTTACCACGAGTACGTCTAGAAGTTTTAGCACAAATTAATGAAATGATATAGGTTGGTGTGCTTAATGTTTACACCTTAGGACTTATCATTACACCGTAAAGATATTTAAATTCGAATAAAATACTTGACGCCGTAACGCCGCACTTAAAGTGAAAAATGTGATGTTAATTGAACGCTTTACGGCCAAATAAATAAGGCGTATCGGAGTAGGAGGAGTGATTTTAATCAAAAATCGTGATGCTTACTGCATGTTCATTACGTACAATAATGTGTGCAGGCAAAAGTTATGAGCTATATATGCATGTCTTTAATGTGCCTTAGTGTTTGCCATGCATAATATTAATGTTATAAAGAAATCTGTACAGCGTAATGCGGGTTAAAGAACTTTATGAAATTGAAAGTAAATTGTATGGTGCATTGAATATCACGTACGCTCGTTATTAAGACAATGACGAGTAAAAATATAAAAAAAGATTGACAGACATACGTGTATCTTGAAAGTGATAGGCAATTGAACAATTTAAACAGCAATGTGGATATTTAATAATCGAATTCTCAGCTAAAGTGCACTTTCATTGGAGTCTTTGTTGTATAAGCGGAGTGATCCCCTTTGGATATTGTAGCAATTATAACATGTCTCTTCCGAATTGGTCACTTATTGCAGAACTTATAATGAAATTCGCATCACTACTTTCACTCGGGGGTATAGGAATAAATAACGCTCCTTATTGCTACTTCCACATGGCAAAGATGACGATAAAAAGCTGGAAATTCTTTGAAACAAATTGCATTCTGTTATCCGTTATAATTCATTCAGTCATGGATAATACTAAAAAGAGGTTTTTTCTACGAAGTCGCATTAGTACATGTGTGTTGAAATTCTTTGATCATGGAAATAATTCAATAAATTATAGATACTAGTGGTCTAAGTAGCTTCGAATGCCGAACATCATGGGTGGTTTGAAAGAGGTGTCAAGTTGATAATGTAAGGACAACCATTTTTCAGTATTTTAGGCCAGAAGAAGGGACATTGTAAACGATCTAAAGTTTTAGCGAAATCCATTTGACTGAAAGAAGCTGGAGAATGAGCCAATGCTACAAGCGAAGGCATACACAACCACCGGAGACTTGCTTGATTGGTAATTATGGTGAACTGGAACCCCTCTATGTAAGCAAGGAACTTGTTGACACAAAATACAGCATCAAAGTATCCAGCTCTGTGACACTGTGTTTACGTTGAAAGGAGTTGTGTTTATGAGATTTAAATGCGATCAGTTGTTTTTCACCTTATGAATGTTTCTTCAGCGAGAGAACCCCACTTACCGGAAAACACTAAAAAAATCCCTTAACCCGACCAAGCAGCTTAATAATTCAAGAAAATTCTACGGTTGAAAAAAACTTCCTGAAAAACTACGGTTAAAAAAAACGAACGGATCCTCACGTTGTGTTGCATTATAGATTGCCATCCATACCCGAAAATATTTCTTTTGACCATACGGTACACCATTATAGGTTAAGAATTCATTCTAATCACGGATTACGTCAACAGACGTATATAATGAGACGAACTTGGTGTATATGTAAGTATTTCTAAAGGGAACGACAGAATAGAAAAAAAATGTCGAAGGCATGCGCGGGCTGTGCAGTCCCACAGTCTCACAGAAGCATTTACAAATTGCTTGAATGTTTGGCAGGAATACAGTACCTTTTCCACAAAGAGCAGTTTCCTAGTGGTGAACCTATATTTCAACAAATAAATGTTTATAACCATAACAACGGCCACATTATTAAAATTGAAAATATTAGCGGAAATGGACATACAAATTAGAATAACAAAAGATTTGCCTTCAAACCACTCATTGTTCATCCAACACAAATCAGTACAAACAATATTCAAGTTTCAATCATCGAAACAGCAATTACCATTTTCAGCCAAATTCCACGAAGGTCTGGCCATGAAAGTTATATACAAGTGTAGAACAGGCAGAAGCGCAGGGCAAAGGTGAAGTGGATGATAAAAATGCATATTCTGAAGCATACAGCATAAAATCCTGATTGACACGGGGTTAAATAAATCTTTCCAGAACCCAAAGTCCGTAGATGCTACACGAATAGGTTCTATGCCTCCAATAAAAGTTAAAACTTTTTTTAACAACCAGGACTTTTGGAATTTAAATCAAAGACAACTGTGTAATTGCTTCTGTTCAAATTACAAAATACTTTGATGACCTAATGGGATTGAAGACTAAGAACTTGGTTCGGCAAGTAATAATGCCTTAGTAATGGGCATTTTAACGAGGTAACTTGATGCTGAAACACACCATATTTATGAGAGCACAATCAAAAATCAAAAAGAAATTCAGTCGTCAAAAATTTATTTAGTTTCTTGGAGTCAAGATTTCAATCTATGGTAACCATAACTAGAGAACAAGGAAACAAGAAAGCGCAGCCACAAAATCCACAAAACATGAACAAAACATGACAAATGAACAATCCTATGGTTATTGCGGTGGAGCTCCTGAAGTTACAGGTTGCAAGACTTTCGAAAACTTAACAATATTGACACGAACTTCAGATTCTAGAGGCCTTACAAAAGAAGAAAAATAATGTGAAGAAATTTATAACGAAACCAACCAATACATTCAATCCAAACGAACCAATTAATGGAAGAGTATGAGGCTTTAGGACAAATGAAGAAAACTGAAAGCATAGTGGAGACGCTCAGCACTACTATCTTCCTCATCATGTTGTCCTGAAGGAGGAGAGTACAATGACAAAACTAAGAGTCGTTTTCGATGTTATGGCAAAATCATTCACAGGGGCATCATTAAATGAATTAATGCTGAATGGTCCCTCACTGCAGCAGGACTTAATGAGCATCCTTTAACGTTGGCGAAAAAATAATTACGTCTAAACAGCAGATTTAGAAAAAATTATTCGTCAAATTAAAATTCTTGAAGAATTTATAGAGAAAGTCTCCGGAACGGCAGCTGCAAGAACTGCATCTCAGGCCTGGTGCAGTAACCTACTTAGTGGTGCGAAGTTTGGCACAATTAGCTAAAGATGAAGCCCGTAGAACAACACACTATACGAGACATCATCAGCACAGAACCAGGTTATAGTACAGCTCAGATGTGGAGGGTTTAACGTCGCAAATGGGCATCCAGCAACCAATTCTACTAAACGCTGTACCAACTAATCTACGGAATACTGAAATTTCCCAGAACACGCGGACTTGGAGTATGATAACAGAAACTATACCAAAATGAGTCTACTTTTAGAGAGCTCAATAATCTTTGACCTCTTAGGATGGTTGCACCAGTTACTCTAATAGTTAAACCAATGCAATACCTTTGGGCAGGAGGCCTTTCTTGAGATCAAGCATTACCTTAGATATTAGCCATGGAGGAATTTAAAACTTGACTTTCGTCATCAGAATTGATATCTAGGAGCATACACACCAGTAGAGATATCAATGTGACGTTTGTTACTTCCAAAACTAAAGTAACGCCGATAAAAAACTTATTGTCAATTCCGCGACATGAGTTGTGCGGCACATTATTGCATACCAAACTCACGAAACAAGTGTATGAAGCGTTAAACATCCAAGATATAGAGATGTTATTTTGGGCAGATTTAATCATCATGCATTCGTAGATCACGCATCCTCCCCAAAACTACAAGACATTCATCTCTAACAGGATTACTGAAATACAAGGACAATAAAATCCAAAACAATGGTACGTGTCTAGACGAATTCAGCCAACACAGTTGGGTCCGAAATGGTTCCATGGAACGACTTATAGGATTTGTCACATGTTAATTGCGAATGCTAAAATAGTAAATCCATTTGTGCAACAAGTAGAAAGGCATTCGAACTTAAACAAAATATTCCGCATCTTCAGCTATTGTCGTCGCTTCATAAAAAAAGTTTAAGCTTGGCAGTAATATGATGCATCGTCGTACCGACAGGCTTGGAGCTCAAGGAAGCAATAGAAGAGTTATACAGAACGTAATAAGATGAGAAGTTCCAGAAAGAAATGATTAATTTACAAAAACCTTAATCCATTTATTAACGAACAGAAAACCCTGCAATTAGGTCGAATTGCAAACAGCACTTTACAATTCGAGTCCAAGCATCCAATTATACTACCTTCAAAACATCGTTTAACCAAGCTGCTGATAAATGATGCACACTTACGGACATTGCGTGGCGGCAGCCAACTAACTCTAGAACTCTAAATCACAAATGGCAGAAGTAGAATTCCGACAGCAATAAATAATGTTATCGCTTCAAATCAACCATCAAATTACAACTAATGGCAGACTTACCTCAACGACGAGATCTACCTTCACGTCCATTCACACCGAGGATTCTGAGTATCTAAAGGAAGGGACACGAAGTCCAACAAGGGATGCAAAGCAGTCTTTGTATTTTTTTCAACTAAAGCTGTTCATTTCGAGATTGTGAGACATTTGACTGCAATATACAGCAGAATTCAGAAAATTAATCGCGCGCAGAGGCATATACCAACATATTTATTCTAATGATGGTACGAATTTTGTCGGAGAATGACACGGAATGGCATTTTATACTATACCATCATCACCATATTTCGGAAGGCTATGGGAGGCTGCAGTCAAAACAATAAAGTATCACTTAAGGCGAATGATCGGGAAAAGCACACTGACATACGAAGAACTTTCAACAGTAATTTGCCAAAAAGAGGCATGTCTCAATTATAGGCAGATCCGTTTGAACTAGTTATAACACCAGGTCATTTCTTAACAGGCGATTCACTACTCGTCATTCCAGAACCAGATTTTATTGCAGAAATGATTGCAAAGCATTGTTCAACAATTTTGGAAACGATCGTCGGCCGACTATCTATCAAGCCTTCAACAGCGGGCAAAATGGAATTGCAAACAACCAGAAATCAAACTAGATGATATTGTTTATGCCACCGACTAAGTGGCCAGTTAAGAATAGTCACGACATCAAACTTAAATGATCAATCTCGAAGATAAACATTCTTCCAAGACACAGCAACTCCGGAGAAGGAATCCATTGTTCGTTCAGAATCGTCAGCAACTAATCTTTCGTATAACCTGACAGCAATATCACTGATACATGTTCAGTAATAACCAATCAAACGCAAATTATCTTAGCAGATATTAATCAGAGAAATGACTTATTGCACCACGAAAAAAATTACAGGGGAAAACGAGCTGCTATCAATATAGTGGGAAATATAGCAAGTGAGCTATTCGGCCTATTTAAAAGCGTTTTTCCAGGCTTTCCACAGGAAAAATATACAGAATTTTTTCCTGAGGTATCGATCTTTAAAACCTTTAACTTAAATTACTTTCTAACCATTTTCCGTTTCAGTTAAAAATATTTAATTTTTATTGTAGAAAACAAATATTTTTGTTATAAAAAAAATACTTCCGACTGAAATATATCGGCTCAGAAATGTCGGCTGATGGTTTTCGGCTGAAGCATATTAAAGTTAAGGTTTTCGATGGAAATCCTCTATACACTATGCATCGTGGATAAACAGTGTAGAGAGCATACTACAAGACTATAAAACAGTCAAAGAGAAACCTATATATCGATCCATCCTCAGCAGTATACGCCAAAAAATTAGAGGCACCGCGGATTCGGCACTAGTATCATACAATATATTCAATGGAAATTGAAATAAAGAACTGCCTTTCACTTCATTATGCGGACAAGCGAGTTCAGAACATCAACTTAGTAAACTTAAACAAGGAAGCAGAAGCATAGATCTATGCAAACGTCAACCATCAATTATCTCTCATAATAAATAAAGTAAAAACCGAAAATTAGAATCGGGACACGATGAAAGTACTAACAGAAATGTACAGGAATCCTGCTCTATGTGTGTTTGTTAGGGTTATCTGCTGAGGTTTCCAGAATGCTGATGATACAAAGACCAACAACTCTTCCGGAGGCATATTCATCATGCCTGGAAATACAAAGTCTCAATTTCCGAAACTTGGAAATACATAGGAGAAATGTTAACAATGTAGTTGCAGTTCCTGTCAACCAAATCACAGAAATAAGTTCCAGCAAGAAGCGCCAAGGCCACTTCCAAGATTATCGCTTCAGCAAAAGAGCATGGGGTATGGCATAAATCAGCAACAGCAAGACATTAGAATATCACAAAGACCACAACATCCAAAACCGCCAATACCGATGGAGTTAGGATCAGTTCAAACCAAGAATGTCAACTACATGAACCGACCGAATAACTACCAAAAACAAAACTTCAAGAGGGAACCAAATTCTGACATAAATGCACAAGCTCAGAAACAACAAAGAGTATTTCACCTCGAACCAGAGAACGATGAAGATGCATACGAGGAATCTATCAGATTACGACGATAATGAAGATGAAGATTCAGAGGCAATTGAAGAAGTAAATTTTATAGAGGAAGCCTCTCAAGCCTACCATACTTAGAGTTCCAATGCAGCAACAATAAAACACTAAAATTCCTAATAGACACGGGCGCAAATAAGAACTTCGTAGAAAAAGAACACACCAAAGGTGCTCAGCCCGTAACGAGGTGATATACGAATAAATCAGACAATAATCGCACCTACATTAAAGAGATTTGGAAACGATATTCAAGTGGACTTCTATATACTACCGGGATTGTTGACATCATTCGACGGTATAATCGGGGATGATACATTAAAAAAGTAGGGGCGATGATAGATAGAAGACAAACTAGCTTAACCATCTCTCCAGACATTAACATTCCACTGAAGGAGAAAATTTCAGCCCAAGTCAATAACATGGAAATTAGAGACAACCACTTGGACGGGGCAACAAAGTTAAAAGCCATAAGCAACAAATTCTTACCACTTTTCGATCCAATCAATGGCGAACAAATTATCGACACAAATGTGGAGGCGAAATTAGAACAACTACAGAAGAACCCGTATATGCAAAAACCTACCCATACCCAGTAAATATGAGGGATAAAGTGGAGGAACAAATATCGAATCTTCTGAAGGATGGGATCATTAGACGTTCGAGAGTCCATATAATTCACCAATATGGCTCGTAGCGAAGAAATTGGATGGTTCAGGGAGAAAAAATCCAATACCAGACATAACTAACACGATCGCAAGTCTGGGGAACTCCAAATATTACACAACGATTGACTTAACGTCTGGCTTTCATAACATAAAAACGAAGGAGAGCGACATTCCAAAGACCGCATTTTGCTATCTTCCAACGGATGATAGACGACGTTCTAAAGGAATTCTTTGGAAGGATATGCTATGCCTACATCGACGATATAATCGTCTTTGGAGGAAATTCAAAGGAGGAACATTTAGAAAATGTCAAGAAAATATTCACCAAATTACGAGACGCGAATCGTAGAGTCAACTTGCACAAAACAGAATTCCTTAAAGAAGAGACGGAATTCCTGGGCTATATTGTGACCAGCTCCGGTATAAAAGTGGATCCAAAGGAAGTGGCAGCAATTAAGAACGTCAAACCACCGAAGAACCTTAAAGATCTGAAGGGATTTCTTGAACTCACTTCGTATTATAGACGATTCATTAGGGATTTTGCGGAGATCGTAAAACCCCTCACGAATCTAACAAGAGGGGAGAGTGCTCAGGTAAAAGCGAGTAACTCCAAGAGAATCAAGATCGAGCTAGACATTGAGGAACTAAAAGCTTTCGAACAGCTGAAAGAACTTTTGCCATCAGCAGATCTACTCACGTTCCCAGAATTTAACAAACCCTTCATCCTTACAACGGATGCGTCCGACACCAGTATAGGAACAGTATTGTCACAAGGCGAGATAGGCAATGACCGTCCAATTACATATTTGTCAAGGTCCTTAAATACAACAGAGGAGAATTATGGCACCACTGAAAAGGAAATGCTGGCAATTGTGTGGGCGCTTGATAGTCACAGAAACTATCTTTACGGGGCGAAAAAATCAAAATAGTTACGGGCCATCAACCGTTAACATTCGCCTTAAGTAATCGTAACAACAACAACAACAACAAGTTGAAGAGATGGAAAGCTCGCATCGAGGAATACAATTACGAACTAGTGTATAAACCAGGCATAACTAATAAAGTAGGAGACGCACTATCAAGATTGAAATTGGAAGTTAATAACCTTTCGTCATCAAGCAGCGGGACGGTACACAGCGCGAAGGAGGATGGAACACAGCTCATTCCACACTGTGACTCGCCAATAAATGTTTTCAAAATCCAATTGATCTTCACGAGAGGCGATGACATGTACATCTACGAGAAGCCACACAGAGGCTACCATAAAAATACTTAGTAGCGACGAACACCGAAGAGCGCACCGTAATTCGAAAGAGAACAAAGAGCAGATTTTCGAAAGGTACTACTTCCCACAGATGACAAGCTTAGTAAAGAAGTACACAACGGAATGTGAAACCTGCAACGAAAATAAATATGATCGGCATCCCAACAAGCCTAAATTACAAGAAACACCGATCACCACATACCCATCGGAAATACTACATATGGATATTATTGACATAAAGGATGAACAATTTATCACCTGTGTAGAAAATTTTCAAAGTTTTTCCACATTAAGGATCGATCCGTTCTACACTTGCGGGAAAAAATAATTAAAATATTACACTACTTCACGGCACCGAAAATGTTAGTAATGGACAACGAACCAAGTTTGTTGAGTCCTATCATAACGTCCTATCATAAAAACACTCGGAATAAAAGTGTATCTAACACCAGCAAATAAGAGCGAGGTAAATGGGACTATAGAGAGAGTACACTCAACCGGGATCGAAATTTTAAGATGTATCCAGTCTAAATATAAGGATCAATTGGTCAATATTGCAGCCGACCGGTATAATCGTTCCATCCACTCGGTGATTGGAAAAAACCAAGCGATGTATTCCTCGGACGAATACAACGCATCAATTACCAGGCTCTGTTGGATTATAAGAAGAGAATGAACGAAGACCTTATAGAAAGAATTAAACACATTCAAAAACTCAAGATGCAGTGAGAGAACGTTAAAAAAGCGAACCGAAATCCTGCGATTCCGGGGCAAAAACAAACCTACATTTGAAAAAGAAACTGTAGCAAAAGACAACAGAGTTACAGTGACCACCAACTCCGGGCACTCGCTAAGTAAAGTTCTTTTCTTTCCAGAGTGTGCCTTTAGACCGCACAGTGTCGTCCTTAAACATCTATCACTATGATACCCCATTGATTTCAATAAGACAAGGGAATGGAAACATAATCAGTGGAAGTTTCAAATTATCTCCTAACCAGGATACAATCGGAAATAAAAGACATCAGTCCAGCTAGCCTCTTTAAACCACAGCTAGCGTACCAGATTGGAGAGATCATCAAACTATTGGGGGAGCTTTAAAAATTCCAAACAAAAAACCAAATGGAAATGGATTGCCGGATCACTTGATGCTACTGAATGGGATACAATCCTAACCAGTCAGAATAGGCTAGTGGAAAACAACAACGATCAGTACATAATAAACAAAGCCATTACTCAGAAGATTCAACTTCAATTCTCAAACTGTGTAGTGATAAGTCCTAAGGTGTAAACATTAAGCACACCAACCTATTCCGTTTACTACTGAAACGATTAAAACTATTTGTTTCACCAGATTCATTCAATCCCATTAAACCAGTGTCGCTAAGATATTGATTATACTCCGAGTTATGTGTACCAATATAACTGTGCATGAGATAATTTCGTTCTTTATAATTGATGATTTTAACGTTAGTGGTACACATCCAGATTAAAATCTAACAGCTAATTTACAAATTCTACTTTTCTATTATCTTGATGTGATAAATTGAAAACACACAATTTTGTTACTTAAAAAGGGCAATTTCAATTACACGACTAACTAACCCAACAACTCGGTCTTACCGCGCGCAATGCACACAAAAATTTAAAGAGTGGAGGAATCGTTAGAAAAACTTTAATCATTTTCTAATTTTAATTTACATTTGAATTTTTGGTTAATGTGCTCGTGTAATTGAAAACGAGACAAACGATGTAATTTTAGTAAAGGGCAATAGGTAAAAACAAAAGATGGATGGAAACGTTTCGGAGACGTATATACAAACGCATATATAAATTACACGGTTGTTAATTGGATTTCGAACAATGAAGCAACCAAAAATGGAATTTTCAAGCGAGCTGTGCACACACAAACTAATTAACGAATTTTGACGAATCTGTTTGATTTGAATTTGTGTATCTAATCTCTTGTATATCTCCTAATTAAAAAGTAGTTTAGAGATTTGTTGCTGTCTTTTTTATATTAACAGCACTGCACTCTTTAACAGCATACTTGAGAACTAAATTAGGTGAGATTTGGCTATAAAAATACTTATTAGACCATAAATGGAATGTAAAGTAGGTTTAGTATATGCATTCGAATACATCAGTGAGCGTTTTTATGATTTTTTATAGTGCTGCGAGCGGCAGACCAAATGATTAATTTGGAATAAAAAAAAATTTAATTCATAATTTTCTTGACGAAGTACAAGACCTACGAGTAATAATCAGATTAAATATTCTGTTAAGTCCTATTGTACTTATTTTAAAGAAACAGAAAATATATGACGCAGAAAAGTGTTTGTACTCATTCCACTGAACGGGAATATTGGTGCGAGCAGCTTAGGAGCCCACCAAAATCAAAGTGCAAAAATTAAATTTTCAGATAATATTGCGGATTTTAGAGGCGGGCAATCACCCATGACGATATACAGGATGGCATGGAGCTAACCATCCATAATTGTTTGGATTTATAGATAAATACTTTCTTTTGAGATCTGGAAATCACAGAAATAAATTCCGGAATAAAAATACCAAATATAATTTTCCAAAGCCCTCGAAGCTAATTTGCATTGCAAACGTACGATTTCCATAGTAATGGCGTTTAAAATTATGTCAAGCAACGATAATCGCATCGTGGTGCCATCTGGTCCAGTTTCAAATTTACTACAATTCTATTTTCCTTTTCTTTAATTCACCATTCATCCCATTCGTAATAACTCAGTAAAATTCCTTTTCCTCCAATTTTCGAACATTTCTACCGGTAGTATGGTTCCGCCTAACTTTACTTGGTTTTGAAATATTTTTCGAGTACCATTTTGCCGTTAAACTTTCATTTATTCGTGTTTTCATACAAAATATCTAAGCCAACATTGGCCAGTTTTTTGAACTTTTTTATGTTGGCCATTGAAATATTTTGAAGCCATTGAGTTCGACGTCCTCCATAACCACAGATCTTTCATACAAATCATTCTCAATCAAATTGCATTCCTTCAAGCATTCTTTATAATTTCTATGATTCAATCTCACACGTTTCATCGTTCGAACCATTCTAGTATCTCCTTTGAGTACCTTCAAAAAGGCTGGAGAACTAACCAACTCAAAGTACTGACATTTTTTAACAACTTCCATCTCTCATTTGCTCCTCTTGCGTATCTGACACATTCCAAGTACATCTCTCTCTCATACAACCCCGTTTTGCAAGTTCTTTCATTACCATGAAACCTCTGTAAGCATTCAGGTATCTATTGAAGACTGACCTCAGCCTCGCAAGTTTGACGGTACCCTTACTACATTTCTACATTCACATTGCCATGAGTTCTGTCACTCCTGGCGTCAGAAAATAGCGGTACCCTTCTCCTCTCTCTTTTTTCATTGAAGGAATAAAAATACTTACAACCACTCGATCATTATTTACACTACAGCATCTGTATACGTCCATTCACTCACCAACCTCACTCTTAACCGATAATCCATTCAACATCGCTTTTGTTGTCGCAATAAACTTGAAACGAGCAATCAAATTGCTCCGAGGGACTTTTGGATTTGCGGGACCTATCTTGGAAAATATACCACCAATATATTGTCATTAGCCAAAATTCGCACAGTCTCTTGCAGGGTAATCTATTATCTCTATTAACTCTGGCACATGCATTCACTACAATCTTCAGTTTCTAAAACTCAACCTTGAACCAATTACCATAAACACTCATGTCATACGCAAATTTGGATGACGCCTTCCATAACATATCCGTCACACCAGGATGAGCTCCGAATTTCGGTTTACTTACACTTTGAGTCACATTCCATCTGCTATTTAAAATTCAATCGTTTAACAACTCAGATTCCCAAATACCTAGTCAGATTTATAAACTGAATTCTCTCATTATACACTTGAACTTCAGTCATACTTCGTATGGCTACGCTCGTACGATCGAAAGGCCATACAGATATTTTGTTATGTGACCCTCGCATTTCTGAGCACTATTCAAGGGAACCTCGACAGTTCACTTTTGCCCTGGAAAATAACCTTGGATACCGTAGAGTTAAACCTATGAATCGAGCTTCAGGTTAAAGACATTGGGTGAGATTGTACCACCTTGCAGAGGCCTATGTTCACCGCTCGTTCCAATCTGTACCCTAAACTCATATACCCATATTTGCAAATTTTCCAAGGAAAGCCCACGACCTAGATTCTGATCAAGTGACAAATGACAAATGAAATTTATTTGTGACTTTGCGCTAAAATTATAACGGTAATTAAATGACAATTTAGTTGGGAGTTCTAAAAGGCGATGCTGGTGAGATGACTTTTTCAAAATGTCACATAACAGTTTTCAATAAAAAGAACAAGATTGTTACCCCTTTGATGTTCGGTGACTTTAAATTTTCTGTAAAAATATTTTGTTCTGAATCTACTCCCAGATGTGGAGTTTTTCAAATATCGGCAATTATGGGACAACCTGTCTCGGGCTTTCAACCGAAGGCAATCAACACGAGCTCTTATCTAGGAATAGTGCAAGCTATGGAAGAGGATGCTAAAGCACGAGAACTTAGATCGAGAAAACCCTCTTCGGCTTTTGGACCATCAGAAATGCCGCTGATTGTACCAAATGATAAGCAAAAATTTGAGCCTTTCGAAAAGCAAGTAAAATATGAGGGAAATGGAGCAATGGCACGGCAGTGCTGCTATAACAAATGAAGGAAATTCAAGCGGATCCATGTGCAAAGTTGGGCTTTGTAAAGCACAAAGCGCTCTTCTGGCAGACGTAATAGAGAAGCAATTTGCTGAACTACGGAAAGAACAGATCGCTCAATTGGCAAGACACCAAACTGAACAAAGTGATAATCTGCGTAATCAGCAATGCTGCAAAATAAAATTAAGCAAGTGAAGCCAACTTAAAAAAAGGGTTTCAACAGAATGAGTGGCCGGAAGCTCAATGGGATTTTAAAGCCTCCGATATTTAAGTGGTAGTGCAGCTCAGTTGCTGGTTAGCAGCGGAGCAGCTCAACTCACTCATTTTGGCTCTCCTTGGGAAACCTGCAGATGTCTTGCAAATAATCTCCTCAACAGAACGGAGCTATGAATTATGCAAGATACAAATACAAAACAAGCTTCAACTACAAGGGACGAGCCATTAGAACCTAGAAAGAAAGAACAGGCTAACGTCGCGTTCACCAGCGGGCGACCATCTGCAACTTTATTTGAGAACCAACAGAGAATGAATGTAGTATTGATGTCGACTAGGGAATGTAAGCTAGCCAGACCAAATTTAGTAACTGTTTCAGTAAAGTTTCGTATTCTTGATTTCGAAGGAATTACGTAATAAAGGAAATAATAAGAGAGGAGTTGAATCAACAAAAAAAAGCTATTGGAGTCAACAATAGACAAATGTTGAGCTAGGTTACATCAAAAGTCAAAGAAGATGCTTCAGGCAGTTAGGATGCTACATCCGAAGAAGCTTGATTTCCGAGTAAGCGAGCTTAATAGCTGACGAGAGAGACAGAGACTGGGATTACGGAGAACAACAGACAGTTCAAGAAACAACCAAAACCGGATGCTAAAGTGCATTGCAGTATGGAAATGTGAGATGCTGCGTAAAGAGATTTTACGGCCATAGAAAAGGAGAGACGAGTTGGCTTACCAGAAGGGAAAAGATTCGTATAGGTCACAGGGAGACGCACTAAGGAGACATGCATTGGAGGGCGATACGAGAAGACAGTGGGTAGGGAAGAGCTTGGAAGAAGACAAATCCAATGAACGGATTCGCCATATAGAAAATGCAACGTATGAGATTTACGCCTATGAATGCATTATGATCGATCCGCAGAAGGGAACAACAGCACGAGTGCCAAGGGTAAATGGGGGACGCAATACGACTAACGTCGGAGGTACATTAGTTTTCGGCGAGGTGATTTAGTGTGGCTATACAATTCGAATTCGAGATTGTAAAGGTCCGTACAGAATTGTTAAGAAGATAAACGATAATACGTGCCGGATACAGGGAAACGTCAGTTATTCACGTAAAGTTGTCAAATGCGATAGTATTACGTGAGTGTGAGATAGTGGACTGGTTATTGGCAAATTCATCAATGCAAAGAACATATCAGCACCTATTATAAAATCAATCTCCTTTCCAGAATAGAAGTATGGATCAGCCATATTGTTTGAAATCCCTCACGTTAATACACTCTGAAACCGTTAATTGTGTGGCTGTTAATTATGGCAATATTTATGCTTCTACTTGGAAGCTTGCCCTATCCAGGGCGTCATTATTAGTGTTGTAATCCCACTCTTATACACATTTGTGACGGCTCCGATACCCGATTTGACCATTTTCGCGCTTCTCCTTTTCAATTTAATCTCTGGACGCACCTTTCGGAGACAAACGAGCCTTGCGATCCAGAGTCTAATAAAATACGGCAAAGTGGGTATTGATTGGTCTCGTCCAATATTCTCACTAACGCTGTTCTCATGCAGAAGTGTGTGGTGCTTCCTGTTACACTGTCTGCATCTAAACTTGGATTGGCAGGCATATACATTATGGTTATCGTTGAGGCAATTAAAACAACGATGTTGACTCTTCAAGAGGCTCTTTATTCCATCTACAGACAATTCTTTAAACTTGCGGTATTCGAACAGTCGATGCTGCTCTTTAGATCATAACGAACAGAAATGTCCTTCTAACGAACTAGCTACAACAAACGTTTGTTTGAATATTTTAGAGAATCTAATGCATCAACTCTTCGAATTAAGAAATCAAAAAATTGTTTTACAGTTGGCACGCTTGCGCCCTTAAACTAATCGTTTCTAATCCAATTAATTAACTAAAATATAAATCAACCAATGGTCTCTTTGTTCAGCATCTTCGCCTAATGCTTTTAATCCGTGTAACATCTCATCGGAAGTATCAAGGAGTTGTCACGTTTACATTATTTGCTATTGTGAGTGAAGCTTAAGAGACAAAATTTTTAATAAACGCGTAAATGCTGTGCTTTCTCCTATCATATCGCTCCCCAAGTTTCATCCGTGATGCTGAAATGCTTAAGTAGGCTAGCGGCTACTCCCTTTAGTGACCCCTTCAGGTATTGTAGCTCGTGTCATTATTTAATGCAACTATTTCGTCTTCGATTTCATTAAATTGAGTGCGATATCGTTCTACGTTAGCAAGCCTAACCTGTATATCGTCGGAACTCGTATCGGCGCCTGCTGTACTTTTAAAATTAGGCAATTTCGTCATACTGGCCATTTTGAATGATCTCGGTGTTATTGCAATAGCAACAACGCGGAATGCGCGGTAATATGCATTGATAAGATAATGGCGTACGAAAGAGGTGAAAAGTGTGACCTTTTCAGTTTTTTAAAATAAATATCGTGATGTTTGGGTCAATAAGTATATGTCGTTTAATAAATTATGGTACGCACAATGAAATTAATTTGTTTGATTTTTTTATTTTCTTTGTTCATGAAATTAAATTTAAATGTGATACTTGCGGTTTTTAGATTAGGACTCCATGTGCTTCCTTGTGGTTGGCTGTGTAAGCAGATCCGGATTAATGGTTAGTACAAGGTGCAAGTAAAAGGTCGATATACATGCGGTTGGAAAATAATAAAATGTCTGACGCTCGAAGGAACGAAGGACTAACGATTCGTACCAAAGTGGGTTCCGCAACAAAAATAAATTGGCACAAAAATGATGGATCAGGAAAAAATTTATTTGGTTGTGGTTAATTTGAATTAATGTTCGATTAAAATCCCATAAAGTATTTTATTTTATTTACAAAAATTTCACTTCAAGCTGTATACTTGATGTTGCTAGTTCCGAAGTTGCAAACAGAAGAAGAATTTTGACATCCATTGCTTACTACTGAGGTTTTACTATACATTACAATTTGATTTTAATTATCGGAATTTTCGGTAGAGTGCTCAAATTCTACATAACACCTTCATGAGCTTTTGCTGTAGTAATATTGTAATGGTGTTGGTACACTTTGAGTTTGATAATATTAAACCTATTTTTATTTCTAGGTTAATTCTGTGTATTCTGCTAACGGTGTTGCCAACACTTCCGGTTTTTTAATAATAATTTTGTTCTATTAACGAAAGTTGGTTTTGAAATATTGTTTATATATCGTCGCCTCAGGACTAACATTTTCCTGGTTTTGGTGGTTTCATTGGTTTCAAACTATTCTCTTTCATTATCTCAGTTTTTGAGGAAATTGGTTTTGTGTTTTCCGCTATCCTCCATTTAGCGACCAAATTACGCTAAATCCTATTTAACGCTAAATCCACTTAGGTTTTTCTGGTTTTAGCACTAAGTGCATTATATTTCAGTTTTTTAAGAAAACCCCAATTTTCAGTCCTTTTTTATTGAGATTTTTTCAGCTATATCTAGCCGTTGATATAGTTTTCGAGTTTCTGATTCGTTGATATTTCTTGCTAGTTAGTTTATTTCTCTAACGGTACAAACTAACTAACGGTCCTACTAAAATCTATATAAAATGGGATTTCAGCTCGAAAAAAATCCGCTTTACGTGAGAAATTTAAGAGTCGTCATAAAACACGGTTTTTAATTTGTTTTCGAGTTTTGTGTTTTTAAGTAAAAATGGATGATTGTACAATCAAACCAATCCAAATTCGTGATAAAAGTAGTTCACCTGTACCAGAATTTGATGTTGGTCAAATCAGAGTGTCAGAGAATGAGTAATTAAAATGTGCCAAAATAGACTTCATATACGGTTGCTTTAGAGCGTTCAACTCACTTGAAAATTTATTGAATGAGCTAGAACAAAATGATAGTTCAATGTCTCCATAATTCCACCAACACCTGATAATAATCAAAATTCGGTGAGCGCTACAGAGAAACTTATACGGCAAAAATGACGAATGTGAAGTTTTCGACAAAATTAAAAAATAACAAAACATGGCGGACTACAAAATTTGTCGAAATAACAAAAATGCACATGGATTAGTAAAACAGTTGACAAAAGCAATGTTAGGATTATTTAAAAAATTTTCTCTGCAAATCAACTGCTCGTTAATATGCATTTAGTAAACTAGCGAATTCCGCAATCAAAATTAATACAAAATTCGAAATGTTCAAACAAATAAAAATTATATCCATTTTAATACGACTACGTCATCGTATTAAAATGGATATAATTTTTATTTGTTTAGAATGTCATAGGCTAACTAAGCATGCATACCATGTTCGTGGGACATCTCTGGGAGCTGGCCAATTCTCGATACAGTGAACGTCTAAATCCCATTTATTTTAGTTTTGCAAAAATTGATCAAGTTCGGTGTCAATAACAAATGGGTCTACGTCATCGTATTAAAATGGATATAATTTTTGTTTGTTCAAAATGTCATAAGCTAACTAAGCATGCATACCATGTTCGTGGGACATCTCTGGGAGCTGGCCAATTCTCGATACAGTGAACGTCTAAATCCCATTTATTTTAGTTTTGCAAAAATTGATCAAGTTCGGTGTGAATAACAAATGGGTCTACGTCATCGTATTAAAATGGATATAATTTTTGTTTGTTTAGAATGTCATAAGCTAACTAAGCATGCATACCATGTTCGTGGGACATCTCTGGGAGCTGGCCAATTCTCGATACAGTGAACGTCTAAATCCCATTTATTTTAGTTTTGCAAAAATGGATCAAGTTCGGTGTCAATAACAAATGGGTCTACGTCATCGTATTAAAATGGATATAATTTTTATTTGTTCAAAATGTCATAAGCTAACTAAGCATGCATACCATGTTTGTGGGACATCTCTGGGAGCTGGCCAATTCTCGATACAGTGAACGTCTAAATCCCATTTATTTTAGTTTTGCAAAAATTGATCAAGTTCGGTGTCAATAACAAACGGATCTACGTCATCGTATTAAAATGGACATAATTTTTATTTGTTCAAAATGTCATAAGCTAACTAAGCATGCATACCATGTTCGTGGGACATCTCTGGGAGCTGGCCAATTCTCGATACAGTGAACGTCTAAATCCCATTTATTTTAGTTTTGCAAAAATTGATCAAGTTCGGTGTCAATAACAAATGGGTCTATGTCATCGTATTAAAATGGATATAATTTTTATTTGTTTAGAATGTCATACTCTAACTAAGCATGCATACCATGTTTGTGGGACATCTCTGGGAGCTGGCCAATTCTCGATACAGTGAACGTCTAAATCCCATTTATTTTAGATTTGCAAAAATTGATCAAGTTCGGTGTCAATAACAAATGGGTCTACGTCATCGTATTAAAATGGATATAATTTTTATTTGTTCAAAATGTCATAAGCTAACTAAGCATGCATACCATGTTCGTGGGACATCTCTGGGAGCTGGCCAATTCTCGATACAGTGAACGTCTAAATCCCATTTATTTTAGTTTTGCAAAAATGGATCAAGTTCGGTGTCAATAACAAATGGGTCTATGTCATCGTATTAAAATGGATATAATTTTTATTTGTTTAGAATGTCATAAGCTAACTAAGCATGCATACCATGTTCGTGGGACATCTCTGGGAGCTGGCCAATTCTCGATACAGTGAACGTCTAAATCCCATTTATTTTAGTTTTGCAAAAATTGATCAAGTTCGGTGTCAATAACAAATGGGTCTACGTCATCGTATTAAAATGGATATAATTTTTATTTGTTTAGAATGTCATAAGCTAACTAAGCATGCATACCATGTTCGTGGGACATCTCTGGGAGCTGGCCAATTCTCGATACAGTGAACGTCTAAATCCCATTTATTTTAGTTTTGCAAAAATTGATCAAGTTCGGTGTCAATAACAAATGGGTCTACGTCATCGTATTAAAATGGATATAATTTTTATTTGTTCAAAATGTCATAAGCTAACTAAGCATGCATACCATGTTCGTGGGACATCTCTGGGAGCTGGCCAATTCTCGATACAGTGAACGTCTAAATCCCATTTATTTTAGTTTTGCAAAAATTGATCAAGTTCGGTGTCAATAACAAATGGGTCTACGTCATCGTATTAAAATGGATATAATTTTTATTTGTTCAAAATGTCATAAGCTAACTAAGCATGCATACCATGTTTATGGGACATCTCTGGGAGCTGGCCAATTCTCGATACAGTGAACGTCTAAATCCCATTTATTTTAGTTTTGCAAAAATTGATCAAGTTCGGTGTCAATAACAAATGGGTCTACGTCATCGTATTAAAATGGGTATAATTTTTATTTGTTCAAAATGTCATAAGCTAACTAAGCATGCATACCATGTTCGTGGGACATCTCTGGGAGCTGGCCAATTCTCGATACAGTGAACGTCTAAATCCCATTTATTTTAGTTTTGCAAAAATTGATCAAGTTCGGTGTCAATAACAAATGGGTCTACGTCATCGTATTAAAATGGATATAATTTTTATTTGTTCAAAATGTCATAAGCTAACTAAGCATGCATACCATGTTCGTGGGACATCTCTGGGAGCTGGCCAATTCTCGATACAGTGAACGTCTAAATCCCATTTATTTTAGTTTTGCAAAAATTGATCAAGTTCGGTGTCAATAACAAATGGGTCTACGTCATCGTATTAAAATGGATATAATTTTTATTTGTTCAAAATGTCATAAGCTAACTAAGCATGCATACCATGTTCGTGGGACATCTCTGGGAGCTGGCCAATTCTCGATACAGTGAACGTCTAAATCCCATTTATTTTAGTTTTGCAAAAATTGATCAAGTTCGGTGTCAATAACAAATGGGTCTACGTCATCGTATTAAAATGGATATAATTTTTGTTTGTTCAAAATGTCATAAGCTAACTAAGCATGCATACCATGTTCGTGGGACATCTCTGGGAGCTGGCCAATTCTCGATACAGTGAACGTCTAAATCCCATTTATTTTAGTTTTGCAAAAATTGATCAAGTTCGGTGTGAATAACAAATGGGTCTACGTCATCGTATTAAAATGGATATAATTTTTGTTTGTTTAGAATGTCATAAGCTAACTAAGCATGCATACCATGTTCGTGGGACATCTCTGGGAGCTGGCCAATTCTCGATACAGTGAACGTCTAAATCCCATTTATTTTAGTTTTGCAAAAATGGATCAAGTTCGGTGTCAATAACAAATGGGTCTACGTCATCGTATTAAAATGGATATAATTTTTATTTGTTCAAAATGTCATAAGCTAACTAAGCATGCATACCATGTTTGTGGGACATCTCTGGGAGCTGGCCAATTCTCGATACAGTGAACGTCTAAATCCCATTTATTTTAGTTTTGCAAAAATTGATCAAGTTCGGTGTCAATAACAAACGGATCTACGTCATCGTATTAAAATGGACATAATTTTTATTTGTTCAAAATGTCATAAGCTAACTAAGCATGCATACCATGTTCGTGGGACATCTCTGGGAGCTGGCCAATTCTCGATACAGTGAACGTCTAAATCCCATTTATTTTAGTTTTGCAAAAATTGATCAAGTTCGGTGTCAATAACAAATGGGTCTATGTCATCGTATTAAAATGGATATAATTTTTATTTGTTTAGAATGTCATACTCTAACTAAGCATGCATACCATGTTTGTGGGACATCTCTGGGAGCTGGCCAATTCTCGATACAGTGAACGTCTAAATCCCATTTATTTTAGATTTGCAAAAATTGATCAAGTTCGGTGTCAATAACAAATGGGTCTACGTCATCGTATTAAAATGGATATAATTTTTATTTGTTCAAAATGTCATAAGCTAACTAAGCATGCATACCATGTTCGTGGGACATCTCTGGGAGCTGGCCAATTCTCGATACAGTGAACGTCTAAATCCCATTTATTTTAGTTTTGCAAAAATGGATCAAGTTCGGTGTCAATAACAAATGGGTCTATGTCATCGTATTAAAATGGATATAATTTTTATTTGTTTAGAATGTCATAAGCTAACTAAGCATGCATACCATGTTCGTGGGACATCTCTGGGAGCTGGCCAATTCTCGATACAGTGAACGTCTAAATCCCATTTATTTTAGTTTTGCAAAAATTGATCAAGTTCGGTGTCAATAACAAATGGGTCTACGTCATCGTATTAAAATGGATATAATTTTTATTTGTTTAGAATGTCATAAGCTAACTAAGCATGCATACCATGTTCGTGGGACATCTCTGGGAGCTGGCCAATTCTCGATACAGTGAACGTCTAAATCCCATTTATTTTAGTTTTGCAAAAATTGATCAAGTTCGGTGTCAATAACAAATGGGTCTACGTCATCGTATTAAAATGGATATAATTTTTATTTGTTCAAAATGTCATAAGCTAACTAAGCATGCATACCATGTTCGTGGGACATCTCTGGGAGCTGGCCAATTCTCGATACAGTGAACGTCTAAATCCCATTTATTTTAGTTTTGCAAAAATTGATCAAGTTCGGTGTCAATAACAAATGGGTCTACGTCATCGTATTAAAATGGATATAATTTTTATTTGTTCAAAATGTCATAAGCTAACTAAGCATGCATACCATGTTTATGGGACATCTCTGGGAGCTGGCCAATTATCGATACAGTGAACGTCTAAATCCCATTTATTTTAGTTTTGCAAAAATTGATCAAGTTCGGTGTCAATAACAAATGGGTCTACGTCATCGTATTAAAATGGGTATAATTTTTATTTGTTCAAAATGTCATAAGCTAACTAAGCATGCATACCATGTTCGTGGGACATCTCTGGGAGCTGGCCAATTCTCGATACAGTGAACGTCTAAATCCCATTTATTTTAGTTTTGCAAAAATGGATCATGTTCGGTGTCAATAACAAATGGGTCTACGTCATCGTATTAAAATGGATATAATTTTTATTTGTTCAAAATGTCATAAGCTAACTAAGCATGCATACCATGTTCGTGGGACATCTCTGGGAGCTGGCCAATTCTCGATACAGTGAACGTCTAAATCCCATTTATTTTAGTTTTGCAAAAATGGATCATGTTCGGTGTCAATAACAAATGGGTCTACGTCATCGTATTAAAATGGATATAATTTTTATTTGTTCAAAATGTCATAAGCTAACTAAGCATGCATACCATGTTCGTGGGACATCTCTGGGAGCTGGCCAATTCTCGATACAGTGAACGTCTAAATCCCATTTATTTTAGTTTTGCAAAAATGGATCAAGTTCGGTGTCAATAACAAATGGGTCTACGTCATCGTATTAAAATGGGGATAATTTTTATTTGTTTGAACATTTCGAATTTTGTATTAATTTTGATTGCGGAATTCGCTAGTTTACTAAATGCATATTAACGAGCAGTTGATTTGCAAAGAAAAATTTTTAAATAATCCTAACATTGCTTTTGTCAACTGTTTTACTAATCCATGTGCATTTTTGTTATTTCGACAAATTTTGTAGTCCGCCATGTTTTGTTATTTTTTAATTTTGTCGAAAACTTCACATTCGTCAAAAATGAAGATTTCTAAATATTGGGATGTACAACAAAGTTCTCTTATAATTTATAGAATAATCGGTTCTGATTCGGACACCGACCCTGAATACCTTCCACCTGATCCTGAAAGAATAATTGGCATATTGCGTAATAGTAAGAAATTTGTAAAATTTAATGTTTGTGTTTATGGCTAAATTAGGTAATATTATCTAAGATGTACCAGGCTGCTCTAAAATATTGACCAGTAAAAGATTTGATGTCCTCAAGAATGGAAAAAAATGTATGAACCGCAAAATCTCAGAGAGGGGACGATTTTACTGATAGCTTGGGAATAATTCATAAACGACGAGAAATGAAAATGGGTTGTGGGGAAACTTGTGCATATGGCTGCCATGAAGAATTTAATTTGTCAGAGAGAAAAATCATATTTGATAATTTCTGGCAATTAAGTTCAAAATTCAAAGGCGTAGTGTTTAAGGTTCCTGTAGAGCGATCAAGAACCACTAATAAGAACTCTCGCAGAAAGAATATGTTCATCCACCATTTCCTAAAGGCCGGTAAATTAAAGTTAGTCTGCGAATTATTTTATACCTGTATATTGGATATAAATAAAACGCGAATTCATTACTATTTCGCTCATTTAATAGATTCAAATACGACTACATCAAAGTTCCCAGCTAAAGGCACACGGAAGAAGAACGAACTGCCATAAAATAAACTGGATGAAGTTGCAAGTCATATCAGTGGATTTGCAACAATGGATTCTCATTATTGTCGTTCTTCATCTACCAAAAAGTATTTGGAACCACATCTTAGTATAAGGAAAATGTACGAATTATATTGCAACGAAATGGACGACCCTGTTAAGTTTTGGGCATATAAGGACATATTTCAGACGAAATTTAATTTCGCTTTCTTTGCTTCAAAAAAGACTTGTGAACAACGGTGAAATATTAAGTGAAGCAGAACAAAATGCTTTTTCGAAACATATGCAAAGGAAGTTGGCCGCAAAAGCGGAAAAAGATGTCGACAGAACAAATTGTGAGCCAAATACTCGAATCAATGTCATTGATTGACAAAACGTTTATGCATTACCCAAAGCATATATCAAATGTTTTTATTATAAACGAAAGCAGCTCTGTTTCAATCTCGCTGGATACTGTCAGGATAATAGAACTACATGTTGTAGTTTCTGGAATGAAACAATGCAAGGCCGAGGTGAAAACGAATTAGCGAGCACTTTTGTGAAAATTTTGCAAGCAGTTGTGTCAAATTTTCCACAAACGGAAAGAGTTATTATTTGGACGGATTCATGCGTTCCGCAGAATCGCAATTGAATTGTGTCTCTAAGTTTTATGAAATTCATGATGGAAAATCCCCATCTGACGTTAATTGTGAAGAAATTTTCAGAACCCGCGGGCACTCAAGTTGCAATAAGTTGACGCTGTTCATATTACGTTAGAAAAGTACTTGAGAAATATGGAAATATTTAGCCCAATTGGATTATTACGGTTACTTTCTAATCCTAAATTTCCCAAAGTAAAGTTCAAATAATGCAAATGCAAGCTAGCGACTTCAAGTACTACAGCCAAGGGATCCAAAAATTTAATGTTTCTACTATTCCGTTTACTAAAGTACGACATATAAAGTATGACTCACGTAATGACGAGCCCGAAAAAATGCCGATTAGGTTCAAACGGATTGTATCTTTGAAATACCATTCCAAAACAATAAAATTAAAATAAGCGAAGAAAAACGAAAAGTTGTATTGAGTCTTCTCAAGTTCATGTCTAAAATTGATCAAAACTTTTAGTCTACATTTAGTCTACATTATACAAAATGCTCAATTAAAATTTAAAATCATTAATCGACGAATTTTAATTATATTTACATGTTTAACGTGTGAAATATTATATTTTTTTAACATTATATTTCCTATTTTGGACTAAACCACGATTTATTTTCGGAAATTGAATTTAATCTGAATACCCTTCCTTTTTTAAAATGGAAATTCCGCTATATATATATATATATATATATATATATATATATATATATATATATATATATATATATATATGTGTATATAAATATATATATATATATATGTATATATATATATATATATATATATATATATATATATATATATATATATATATATATAGCGCGCATATATAGCAAGTTTAGAGAAAGTTTTCCTAGTGTTGGAAATTTATTTTATTTTATTTATTTATTTATTTTATTTTATTTATTTTTCTCAACCAAAAATCATACATCAACAGTTAACAATAAAAATGTAACAAAACAGAAAGGCTAAGAAATTAGGTTAATCTATGTCAAAGACAGTAGCGATTAACCTTACAGTCATCAAAAACAAATTAATTGTAATGTGGGGATATAAAATAATTCAATCATATCATTATAACTATTAAGTAAAAAATTAACAAAAATTAAAAAAGTACAAATTTAATTTAATATAAAAGCATTAAAAATTGAAAACATTCATATGCAATAAAAACTTATCTAGCAAACATAAATTCAACATCTCTATTATTCAGCAACCAAACCTTCACATGACTATTAAACTTATTGGTAGATATCATCAATCGTAAGTACAACGGCAAACGATTAAAAAATGTAGGCGCAGATACTAGATAAAACTTACGAAATAATTCTGTAGCAAATCTAGGGATTGTAAGTAAGCTTCGGTAGTTGCTGCGCACATTATAACAAGCTATTAATCTCAACAACCGTTGTCCACTTCTTGAATAAAATAATTTTAAAACTCTAAAAATGTAAAGGTGTTTAACTGGTAATATCTTGCATTCCAAAAAAATAGGCCAAGTATGATCTCGTCGACTCTTAAAAAACATGACACGTAAAATATACTTTTGTAAAATGAAAAGAGGTCCCAAGGTATTCATATAACTCCATCCCCAACATGGTAAACAATAGCTCAAACGGGATTCAACGCAGGCATTGATTGATTGATTGATTGATTGATTTTGAATGTACGACCAAGTTCTTAGGCTTGAGTTCCCGGATGACGCCGGGTCCACCGTACACCCTTTTTTACACATAACAAAACCGAAGGATTGGATAGGTTAGTTAAGTGGGACAGAATCGGCCCGGTTACAGACACCTAGGTATAGCCGATAGTTAGTAACACAAAGACAACACAATTCTAATCTACTAGATGAAGGATAAAGGCTTAATAGGTTAATGGATAACGATGGTATTGGTCTTCAACAATTGCTTCTTTAAAACGGCAACCTAAGAAAAAATATTATTATTTCACATGCATCTGGAATTTTCCGGAAATTTAATTCTATTAATACTTTTCGGCTTCCTAACCAAAATTGGTTGACTCGACCCGTTACAGACACCTATGTAAAGTCGTTAGTAATAAAATGACAACACAATTCTAAACTACACAATCAGCAATTACAATGAAGCATTAATTCACAAGCATCTGTAAATTTCCTGAAATTTAATTCTAAATTCATATTTTCCGGCTACCTAAATAATTGAAACATTTATTAATTTAATCATTCTGCAACTCCGCAACTTACAGTAGAATTTCCTGAAACCAAAGTTATTTGAACTATATTCAAAATAACTCTAAAATTCATTAGTATTTAACCGTTGAATTGGGCGAACACGAAATAGCAAAAAAAAAAAAAAAAAAAATAAAAAAAAAAACAGATTCCATTTTCCATTTTCCATTTTTTTTATTTTTTTTTTATTCTCCAAAAAAAAACAATAGTTCTATACAGGAAAATATTACAATATAAGGTTAAATAAGGTGGCAAAAAAAAAAAAATTTTTTTTTTTTAAGTAATGCAACTAATGCATAGCTAAGATGTTAAACAACCAACAACAAACTTCATCAATTCCAAGAACAATATCAGTGGTAAAGGTTATAATCTTCTATAAATTTGTCAAACAGTGACTTTTTCAAGTATTGCTTAAGCTTTGAAATCCTATCATCTTTCAAGTCATCAACCAATGCATTAAATAATTTGACACCTTTATAAAAAATACTGTTTTGAGTCGTCGTGAATTTGTAATTACGAAGGCGATAGTTCAACGAGGTTCGTGTTAGTTTAGCTGTAACAGAAAAATTAGTGAAAAACTCATTATTAAGCCTCAATAAACCGTGCCTAATCTTATAGATTGTCAAAATATAATGATAGTCAACTAGTGATAGAATAGGAAGATTTTTTTCATTATAAAGAATTTTACTGGGAGTCAAAACTGGTAAATTTTGAATCGCTTTTAGCCCTTTGTTCTGAATAATTTGTAAGTCATTCAGATGAACATCACTTGAGGAACCCCAGATTTCAATTAAATATGTTAAGTGAGAATGAATAAAACTATAGTAAATACTGTATTTTAGAGAATCTGGAATAAACCGCCCAACACGCCGCAGGCACCAACGATAGGGGATATTTTCCGTTTAATTCCATTGATGTGATTAATCCAAGAGAGCTGCGAATTAATTTGCAATCCAAGATACATAGCACAGTCAACACGTTTAATTTTCTCATTTTTAAATTTAATGTCACCAAAAATTTGTGATGGTTTATGTTTTAAGTAAAAAACAATGAAATTGGATTTAGTGGCATTTAATACTAGTTTATTATCATTTAGCCAGTCATTAATAATGGCCAAATCACTTTCCATATCGTGTTGGAGCTGGTCATATGTCTTAGAACTGTAAATAAGTGCGGCATCATCAGCAAACAGTTGGATCTTTCCTTTCAAATTTAGATTGGAAATGTCGTTTACATAAATCAAAAACAGAATTGGGCCCAAAATCGACCCTTGTGGAACTCCAACCAAGATATCAATAGTTGAAGATTCATGATCGCCAATACGAACAGTTTGTTTCCTATCACTAAGATAACTTTGTAATAACCTTAAGGCACATCCAGAGATTCCAAAACTTATAAGTTTTTTAATTAATATGGCATGGTTGACACAATCAAACGCCTTCCTAAAATCAAGAAATAAACATGACGTTGCATATTTGTTTTCGAGCGATGAATAAACTAATTCTACAAGATTTAGTGCGGCAGAAGCAGTGCTACAACGGGTTCTAAATCCATACTGGTTAATGTTGATAAGTTGATTAAAATCTAGATGATCCGCTAGGGCTGTGTGAATTACTCGTTCAAAAATTTTAGAAAAAACTGAAAGAATAGAAATTGGTCGGTAATTGTTAAGAGACAAAGGATCACCAGATTTCAGAATAGGGGTAACACGAGCAATTTTAAGAAATAGTGGAAATTCACCTTCATTGATCCATGCATTTAACGCTTTGGTTAATAAAGGAGAAATGATATGCACAAGCTTTTTAACCAAATGCACAGTAACGTAATCATAGCCAGGGGAAGACGAAGATTTTAGGTTATCTATTATGTTATTAATATCAACTTCAACTAATGATCCAAGGGCTGTTAGTTGTCTTTTAACGGAAAGTGGTGTTGGTGTAGGAAGATGAATGTTAGATGATGATGAACTAGAAATGTTTTTTCCAATTGTAGCAAAAAATTTATTAAACTCATTTACAATTATTAGATGATCAGTTACTATGGTATCATTAATGTTCAGTTCTATAGAAATATGTTCATTATTACGCCTCTGAGAAGTTACATTATTGGTAAGAATTTCATTTATAACATTCCACATTCCTTCGAATTATTAATGTTACCATTTAACTTAGTAGTGTAATAGGATTTCTTGGCATTTATGATTGATTTTTTTGAATTCTTATTTAATCTTTTAAAATTTTCTTCAAAATATGTATTTAGTGGATAATCCTTATGTAATTTATAATATTTATCCCGAAGGACCGCTTGCTTGAGAGCTTAGCACTAAACCACGGCTTTTTATATGCAGATATTTTAACTTTAGTGGTAGAAGTTGTAGTATTATGATTGATTGAAGCAAGGATATATTTATAAAATGAAACGAAATCAGAAGCAGATGATGATGAATATTTATCTGTAATGTCAGTTAGTACTTTATCGTAATCAATGATATTTCTAGTTTGGGTTGAATAAATTGATTTTTTTGGTAACACAAATTTGGTAAACAAAAACCGATGGTCGCTTAGGCTCGTATCACCATAGAACATAAAGAAATTTTTCTTTATGGTCAGATAATATGTGATCAATTATCGTTCTTGTGGACGCTTGGATTCTCGTAGCATATAATGCGTCTATTGCATTACTAGATTAACTACCGGATTGCATTCAAATATCCTTAAAATATCCTAAATAATTTAGAATTCGCAAAAATTTCGTATGTTTACTAAAAATTGTTATAAAACTGATGAATTTTTCCCGACGCCCATCCTTTTCACAAGGAAACCAATACTTTTATCACTACTTTTGTACTAGTTCTGGAACTTCTTCTACGTTTGCTGGGGATATATCACATACAATTAATCTCAGACATGACACATGCGACTCGTCTATGACTTGTCACCTCGTATTAGACTTGTCATAAACGATTCATCTCAGACTGGTAACAAACGTAAATTAGTAATTAGTGTGTCGTCAATGGCTTTCCTGCTGGAAGGTAATATTTAAGTAAAGGCAACTAGATAAAATTTGAAAAATTATTCTAAATGAATGATAAATAAGTTTATTTTATAATTTTTAAAATTAAATATAATCGTACCAGTATCTTAAAAGAGGGATAATATGTACTCGTATATTAAAATATATTTGAATGAGATTTCTGAGAACCGAATAATTTTAATATAATAGCTCGGCACTGTACATGTAGATTAATATTTAGGGTTGATTTGAAATTGGGAATTAATAATTATAATTCTTGTACTAAAACAGTCAAGATTCGGCAACGTTGCATTTTATGACAAACATCCAGTCGTTGGTGTATTGAAGTATACAAACCTTCTCTTTCTTTTGAATAATTATATTATTATATCAAATATTTCTAGCTTTTCAGGTTACATAGCTATAACGAAGTTGCCGATAAACAATTCTTTATGTTAAGATTGTTAAAATCCCAAATCCAATGCAAATAATATTTCTTTGTATAAAGCAAAAATATCGCTAATAAGCTGTGAGAAATACTAGTAACCCATTGAGTGTCACAAAAAGGCAATTTTGCGGTAAATAATAGGAATCGTTACCAACTCCAACATAGTTGCAATTAATCTTGCAAAATGATGGATTATGAAGGAAATACAATATAGCAAACAGCTAATCATAAGTTACCTACACTATAATTCTCAATACACAGAAGAAATACGGAAACGGAAAATTCTATCACTAATCAAACCAAAATAAAAATATAACAATTTATTACACAAACGCTGAATAATAGGATGAAGGACATCACCAAAATAGCTCTCTCTCCGAAAATCTCCGAAATCAAAGCGTGGAAGAAACCACCTCTACAAACAATCGTAGTAAAATGTACCAAGAGAATTATGCAATGTCCATCCAGGAGCTAAAATTACCTCGAAACGATCCCAACAGACGGCTTGAATCTTCCCACCATGAAACCACTACCATCCACCAAGCGACCTCCTGCCAACACCACCATTCAACAAAAACCACGCTTCACAAAGCCGTGACGAATCCATGACAGATCACAAAAGAACCATGGTAACCCTACAGCCCAAAAACTTCAGCGTACGACCGATCATACCAAAACTCCCAAAATGATTCAGCCCCCGCCAAATCGACGGCAAAACTCCAACAAAAACACCCGAAGCATTCAGCAAAGAAATCACTCACTAATGTACTATGT
>OY829913.1:273865184-273934168 GCA_963691935.1 Nephrotoma guestfalica
GTAACTGTGCTTATTAGAAACAACATTGTCATTAACTTTTCTGCAAAGTTTAACATAATATTTACGGAGTTTAACGTTTTCTGGATGTTTCTTACATTTTCTTTCAATTTTTTTCTTTTTACTCATTAAACATAATAAATTATCAGAAATCCATGGCTTAAGCTTAACCTTAGAACTGTGTTTAGTAACATTAATACAACAGGATTCAGCTATACGACTAAAAATTGAACTAAAATTAGTTAGAATTAATTCAGGATCGTTAATGAAAAGCCACGGTGAAAAGTCATATTCAGAGATATTAGCTATAAACTTTATTTTATCAAATTTTTTCCAAATTAAAGATTTATTTGAAGGCAATTTAGAACAAAGAGCAATGTCAATTTTAAGTAAATGGTGATCCGAAATATGAAAGTTATGCAGAGAAGCATTGCAATTGGTTAAGTTACTAACTCGAGCAAAACAGTGATCAATACAAGTTGCAGTGCTACTAGTAATTCTAGTAGGTGAATTAATTAATGATTGAAATCCAAATGAAGACAGCATAAATAAATATTCATCACTCTGTGGAGGTAAATCCAAAATATCAATATTCATATCACCCACAATAATAATATTTTGATTATTAAACCTAGATAAAAATTCCGTAAAATCAGAAACGAAATTTGTAACTGAAATGAATTGCAACCTATAAACACAAACAAAAATATATGTCATGTTATTTAATGTCACCGATAATTTAATTATATCAGCCGAATTCAAAGATATCGATTCATACACACAATTCAAATGACAATCGTAAAACGCACATACACCACCAGCTCTATAATTGTTATTACAACAACCAACGGTATAGTAATCAGGAATTTTATAGAAGTCTAACTCATGATCATAAATCCAAATTTCAGTTAAAAAAATTATTGAAGGTAATTCATTAAAAGAAGCTATGTTAACAACAAGTTTATCGAAATTTTCACGCAAACTGCGAATATTTTGATGTAAAACTGAAAAATTAGAGATGTTGAAATTAGAAAAATTACAAATATTAGTATATATATGAAGTATGGATGAATTGGAATTATCTGTTTGAGAATTATATAAGTGACATTGAAGGAACCAAATGAATCATTCATAATTACAAGTTAATATAAATTTGAAAATCTACTTATTATATAACTCAAGGTCACTTATTGTATCAACAGTATATATACTTCCCAGTTCATCCATTTTCAAACAAATTCGACCATTATTATACCAGACGCGGTGGCACTTCTTTGATTTCATCATTTTCCAGGCCTCAGTGAAAATTTTTCGTTTAGCGGCACATAGACTATGGTTGACGTAAATAAGGTTACCAGGCGACAATCCAAGCTGGGCAGTAGAAAACTCTTTTCGTCCTTTTTTTGCTCGCATTATATTATCCTTAACCATTTTGCAAACAAACTTAACTTGAATAATGTTCCTAGGTTTATACGATGTTGATGACGACTTAACATTAAATATGGAATCGATGTCATTCTCGGCAACTTTAACGTTTAGACATTTATCCAACATATTTATAATTGCTGGTACCAATTCGGTTTCATTTATTTGCGGTAATCCTATAATGTGAATGGCGTTGTTGTATTGATATTGTTCCACATTAGTCAGTCGGATCTGCATCTTACGGTTTTCGTTGCGAAGGTCATCGTTCTCTTTAGTTAAACAATCCATTTTTTTTAATAACTTTTCTTCAAGCACCGTAATTTTTTCATTCAATAAATTAAATTGATTTAAAAATTCTTGTTTCATTGATGAAATTTCATTACTAATATTAGGTGTTAGCTGGTTCAAATTTCTAGTGTTGTTTAGTGCTTGATGAGTATTACCAAATCTACATTGATTCAAATTAAACTAATACCATTTAGCTAATTTTGTAAATTAGATAATTATAACCTCCTAAATTGTTTTCTCAAAATAGTAGTTTTGGTGCTTAGCGTAATCTAGTCCTGGGACGACGATATCCTCCAACTGTATAAAGTTTACCGAAATATTGTTGGGCATGAATCATAGTTTTAATCTCAGAAGTGTTGTAGAACTAATTGAAACTCTATACATATCCGACAAATCTCTTAAAGCTTACCACAACCTCGCTTTCGGCGTCCTCCACAAATTAAATGGCAAACATGTACAACAATTTTAAAAACAATGCAAGAGAAAAAATGTATGCTTTAGAACTAACTGCATCGAATTCAAATATATTTTATATAATTAAAAAAGATGAATTCCGTTCCGCAATTATTACACAGAATTGACATTCCCGCATTCACCGGATTAACACAATAGTGCGAATTTATTTATAATTTATGTAACCAAAAACAATTAAATTATTTCTTCTTCCGTATACAGTAAAATCAAAATTCCATTATTTTATTGCAGTTTAATTATTTTTGTGTAATCCACCGTTCATACGATAGCCGTACTAAGTATACACACACACACACACACACACATAACACTGCACACTCATCTGCAACCGCAAATCAAAGACGTTATCATCAAGAAAGTAATGAGAAAGATTATGCACGTATGCCTCTTTGTATATGCGCGAGTGTGCATTATAAATATTTGACCGTTCACTCATAATTATAAACAGTCAGGTTTTCCAAAGAATTTACGGTAAACCGAATGTCCAGTTAAATGAAAAGGTAAAATGATTTTTTTGTGAATTTTTTTTTCGTTTTGCTGCGAAAACGATATACATATATACGTCGACTTTGAAACATCTTAAGAACAATTACCATCAATTTATTGTTTTGTTATGTTTCCATCAGGTTTGTTGAACTACTTGCTATGCGCACGTTTATGGAGGAAATTTTCTTTTCATTTCATCGTGTGTATACGTACATTTGTGATGAAAATGAAATGATGTAACCGTAATCGTGCATAAAATGAATACAATCTTTGTGTGCAGATCATTAATTAAAAAATGATAACCATTACAATCTAATATCCGTATGTATGCATACATCTTTATTGTAAGTGCTCTAATTATACACCTTAGGTGTGCGTAATGATATCATTCATATACGATTATAATAATATTCTTAAGAAACTTGATTGAATCAATTTCATTGACCTTAATGTGAATTTTAACAATTTAATGCAATTTCAGATATGTTCTTGGAATTATAGTTTGCTGTATAGATAATTTTAATCTTAATAAATACATTTTGGAGGTGGATATGCTTCCTTACTAACTGGACCGAATTGTACGGAGAACCAAAAAAGTGAGACCAAATATCGATATATAATATGTAGTTCAATGAAGTCATGATAGATATTTAACAATGACCCTAATGCTGCACCAGCACTTGTAGCACAATCCAATGAAAGTGGTACTGGAATTTTTTACAAATTAATTACAACATATCGGCATAGTTCAACCTCCAAAAACTACCTCTAAGGAGTGCAATTCTCCAAAAATCATATTTTTCGTTAAACCATGCTTTTGACATTTCAATTAATATTTGTTTGATCGTACTGGGGGTGCTACTGTAATTTTTTACAAAGTAATTACAACATGTTGGCCTAACTCAACCCCCAAAAAATACTCCTAAGGGGGTGTACTTTTTTAAAAACCATATTTTTCATCACACCACGATATTTGTATTTCTGTGAATTTTGGTTGTATAGTGGGGATGATACTAGAATTTTTTTACAAATTAGAAAAACTACCCCGAATGAGAGCAACCGTTTAAAAACACTGTATCGTACTGAGGATGATACTAGAAGTTTTTACAAAATAGTGGAATAGTTCAGAATCTGCCTCTAAAAAGTGAAGCTCTTTAAAATAAAGTTTCTCCGTAAAGGTCATACCTCTTAAATTTATCACAAAAGCCAACACCCATAACAATCTATCAAAATGTATCAAATTTTCTTCCTATGCAAGAAACAATTACTCCTGAATTTAATACAACAGCCCACATCCACAAAAAATGATTATATGTATCGAGATTCCTTCCAATCTAGGAAACTGATGTCCCTGAATTTATTACAACAACCCACACCCATAAAAATTGGTAATAATGGATCGAATTTCCTTCTTATGCAAGAAAGAGGTATCCCTGAATTTATTACAACAGCCCGCACCCACAAAAATCGATCAAAATGTATCGAATTTCTTTTTAATGGAAGAATTAGGTATCCCTGAATTTATTACAACAGCCCACACCACCCGCAGCACGATACAATAAATATTAACAGAACTACGAAAAGTGTGGTGTAGCTTTGTCTAATGCCAGTCCACAAACGAATTGCAGGATAACGGGACTTGTAAAAAATTTTCTAACAGTGTAACAAATTTGTAATTAATTTGGAAAAAATTCCATTTTCATTGGATTGTGCTACAAGTGCTGGTGCAGCATTAGGGTCATTATTTAACGTTCGGCGAAATAATTCCAGTTGTCGCGGAACGGTGTAAAGTTTCTATCATTTGTCAAATGTGTAATAAATTGTACAAGATTTTGAAAACACCATTTGTTTAATGTTACATAATTCGGTGTACGTTACATGCTGTATAGACTGCTGAAATTTTCCAGCGGTAAAAACGAGATTACGCTACTCGCCACAAGTGACAGCACTATCACAAGAAAGAATTTCTGTTGATATTTGATAGCCAGCGGAAATTTTATATTCAAGGTTGTACCTCCTTGTTCAAAAAAGTAAACATTCCAGCGGAATACAATCTTAAAAGGGTTACTTAAATTGACAGATTGGTTGACCTCCGTAGTAAAGAAACTCGTTATATTGGATTTTGTAATTTTACAAAGTTACATTTTGTGCTAAATTATTATATTTGATTGTGCTGAAACGTGTTATTGATGGCGCTCCTCGTCCACTTCTTTACTAATAAATATAAAATTAGTTGTAAAGGGTTAAATTTGAATTTTGGATTGAAAACTTACAAATATAAATAGAAAATTAAGGGAAACTATCAGTTAGAATTTACTGACTAAGATTTTGAATTTTTCCGACCAAACGATTAAGTTTCAGATTATAGGTAATATCCCAAAAACTATTATAAGTAACCAATACCTAGTGTTGATACTCAACAACGTAAATAACATAATATTTTCAACTTTAGTAATTTTGCTTATTCTAAGTATTTTTATATTTCGTCTTCTGCTTATTAAATATGGTGCATGCACATAATACACCTGTCTATGTATCAAATTATGCTTAAGTAAACAAACCCAATGTATAAATATCCAAGAAAACATAATAAACGGGTCAGTTGTAAAACAAAAACCATTTAATCTATTTGTGAGCCATCATCAGTGGTAACCCACAAATACTAAATACTACAACGACACGAACATTGGTCCTTCGTGCTAAAAAGAACAGCACTTAGAGATACGCCATAAAAACGTATTCAAAATTAATCAGTCTAAAAAAAAAGGATACCGTAAAAGCTTTGTGTGAACAAACACAAACCGGCAAATTGATTAATCAGTTAAAAACAAACATTAAAAAGGATGGAGCGGCCAGAAAAACCAAACAATATTGTGACCAAAAACTCACAAATTTGCAGCTACTCTTCGATAAATTTTCAACCACCGATGCTGCATTAGTACACACTCTTCCAGAGGATCATCCGTACATTAAAAAACATTTCTACGATCAAGTCAAACAACCGTTCGATGAAACAAAAAAATACTACTGGAAGCCAGGAAAAATACAGCAGGAGACGAAGAAAAACAGGATTGGGACAAACACGTCGGAGATGCTTCATCAGATGTACTATCAGAGGAGCAATAACCAGGCGAACCTGATCCAAAGGTGGTTCAAGTAGACGATCAACAACAGCAGAGGCGCTATAAAATACAACACGCCAATGCTAAAATATTTCAAACAATTATTAACACTATACATCAAATCAAGGATGCGGTACAACACTCAAGAACGTATTATGAGTTGAAGATCAAACTACTAACCGACTTATTTATCTATCTTACCAACAATCATGTAGAGATTATTGGAAATGTCATTGATGGAGAGCTTGACAACGAATACTTTAGCCACGAAACATACGAGAATCAACAGCAAGATTATGAGTTTACAATCATCTATCTTCAAGATCAAATAGAAAACGTTGCCAACAAAGATTCTTCGAAACAAAGTCAAAAAAGGTCCAGTATCAAACTTCCGAGGATTGAAATACCACACTTCTATAGGGATTACAAACAATGAACAAGCTTCCAAAATCTTTTCAACAAAACTATCCATTGCAATGATGATTTGTCCAATGAAGAAAAAATGCATTACCTATTATCAGTTATAGGAGGATATCCAGCCAAGCTCATTAACCACCTAAATATATCGCAAGAGAACTTGAAATATTTTATGCTCCAGATACGAGGATAAACGGCTTCTCACCAATACTTACATCAACACAATTTTAGAACTACCAAATCTATTATCAGAATCCGCTCACGCTCTAAAGCTAGTACATGATAATGCACTGGAATATTTTCATGCCATTAAGAACCTAGGAATAAATACAGATTCTTGGGATGCTATCTTATTGAACATCCTAATAAGAAAACTGGACAGGGAAACTCATCGCTTATACGAGACGTCATTGAAGAACCCGAAGGAACTTTAAACAGTCAAAGATTTTCAAGCCTTTCTACAAGTAAGGTTCCATACAAAATGAAAGTAACCCAACAAACAAGTTCATCTACTGAGACTGTAAATGTTGCTATAGCTGGCTACAGCAGATAAATGCAGCATTTGCTGGGAAGAGTACAATCTACCGGAATGTAAGAAGTTCCAAAATTTACCACAAATCGAAAGAAGTAAGGCCGTATATTATAAACCAGTGTGCTGACGATGCTTGCTTCCAGAACACAAACTCCCATGCAAAAAAGTTGTGAATTATGCAAAGGTTCACATCACAGCATGCTGCATAGTAACAATAGTTCGCGATCTGCACCTGAAAATATACAACCAGCAAATACAAACGTACAGGTAACACATGCATGGAATCGCAAATGCATCTTAGGAACCGGCTTAGTGAAAGCGTTTTCTGGTACTCCCAACGAACTGATTCGTGTGCTAATAGATCCTGGGTCTCAAGTAACCTTCATTACAGAAGAAGCCTGTCAGATATTAAAATTACCTAAAACCGCAGCGTATGCAGAAGTCACAGGCATGGCAAAAACCGAGGCTGGAGTGGCGAACTCAAAAGTTGAATTTACCTTGAAGCCAAGATTTCTATCCAAATTTTGCTTAGCCATAAAAGCATTAGTATTCAAAAACATAATTCGGGATATGCCAGAGCAGCCTCTAGACCCATGGAATTGGAAACACACCAAAAATCTAATGTGAGCTGTTCCAACATTTTACAGTCCTGGCCCAATCGACTTATTATTGGGTGCGGACTATTATGGAGAAATTTTAATGAGTAATATAGCAAAAGACTCATCCGACGAACCGATAGCCCAACAAACTAAACTAGGCTGGATATTCCTAGGCCATGCCTCAGTCGATTGTCACAATTCTACAATAATATAATCAATGACAACAAGATCAGTTGATATAGATAAACAGCTAAAAAGCTTTTGGGAAATAGAAGAGGTGCCACGTAAATGAGCATTCACCATAGAAGAACTAGAGTGTGAAAAAATATTCGCGACCAGTCATAAACGTCTCAAATCTGGCCGCTACGTAGTCAAGATTGCTTTTGGCATTGAATTATATTCTGCCAACCCACTGGGATGCTCAAAAAGAGTCGCCATGGCGCGTTTGATACAAGTAGAAAAACGACTTGCTAAAAATCCAAACCTTGGCATTCAATATAAGAAGTTCATGGTTGAGTATATCGCTTTGGCACACATGCAAGTTGCTGAAACAGCTATTGAAACTGGTTACTATTACCCGCCGCATCATGCAGTTCTAAAGGATTCAAACACAACTACGAGATTGACTATTCTTCAACAGGATTTATTATACAGACTGTTAAGGTGGCGGAAGCATAAATACGTCCATACGGCTGATATCGAAAAAATGTTCGGACAAATCGCTTATGGTATGAGTCTCCGCAACAAGAAATTCAGGAGTTTAAGCTGACCACTGCACACATATGCAATAGCAGCAGAAACTTATTTAGCAATGAAGTCACTACGACAGATGGCCATCGATGAACAACCAAACTATCCTATAGCGTCCAACGTAGTTTTAAATGATTCTTACGTGGATGACCTAATTTCTGCAAAACACACTGGTAGAAGCTATAATCGGCCAAAAACAAACCATTGATTTACTGAATTGCGGTGGATTACGTTCAGAAAATGGGCAACAAACAAACAACAAAGTTTTCTTGGAATCCATACCAGTGCATCTAAGGAATTAAAATCGATTGTAATTCAAGCTTGATGACACAATCAAAACTCTTAGACTACACAGGAATCCTGCAACAGATACATTCGGTTTCATGATCGCGCCTGGCAAGACTACTAAACGAAACCTACTTTCGGAAATTGCAAAACTTTTTGACTCATTAAGCTCGCTGGCACCAGTAACAGTAGTAGCTGAACTAATGATGCAAGAAATCTGGCTAGCAGGCCTATCTTGGGACGAAGAACTTCCGTCACACATATCAATAAAATGGCAGGAATTTAAAGATTTTCTACCTCTCCTGGAAGAAATATTTATTTCACGTTGGATCCATTTTGAGGAGAACAATACAACAGAACTTCATGGTTTCTGCGACGCCTCCGAAAAGGCTATATGCTGCTGCCGTTTGCTTCAAATCTACAAATTCAGAAGTCATTACTATTGTGAGGCTTCTCGCACCAAAAACAAAGGTTGCCCCGATTAAAAACTTACTTTCACTACCTCGTCTTGAGCTTTGTGGAACGTTGAAAACAACTTCGTCCTTTTAGACCGACTCAATGATCACCTTATGTTGGATTCGAGGGCATCCTCATAAATATAAAACTTTTGTGGCCATTCGAATATCGGAAATCCAAACATACTCAAGTCCGTCACAATGGCATCACAGACTGCGCATCAAGAGGCACCAGGCCGAAGGAACTAAAGAACATCAATTTATGGTGGACGGGTCCAGATTGGCTACAATTTTCAACCGAACGTTGGCCACAACAAACTACTGCTCAAGAAGAAGCTACTTTAGAAACTAAACAATTGGTTACACTTGCAACATCAACAACAGTCAATCCGTTTGTACAGATTATAGAACGATTTTCAAACATGAAGAAAATAGTTCGCGTTGTTGGGCTCTGTCGACGGTTTATAAATAAATGTTTGAAAAAACAGGTTACCGGATCGCCAACTTTACTTTCTGCTTAAGAACTTAATGAATCCTACAACGAGCTGGTTAGAATAATTCAACACGCGGAGTTCCAGAATGAAATCATTCTCAAAACTTTCTTGTCAATAATCGGTACAGATTACTACAAAAAATGGTTCAAGATTTTTGGAAACGCTGGTCAAATGACTACCTTATCGAACTACAACGAAGAACTAAATGGACCAGCAAACAACCAACGGTTAAAGTAGACGACGTTGTCTTAATAAAGGACAACAACTTACCGCCAACAAACTGGCCTTTGGGAAGGATCATTGATCTAAATCCTGGCCGCGATGGTTTGACTAGGGTAGTCACAGTAAAAGGAGGGAATGGTTCCATATTCAAAAGAACCATTACCAAAGTAAGTGTCCTACCGTTCGACACCGACAAGTCGCAAAATAAGTCAGCGAATGACTCCCGTACCAAGGTTCCTAAAGCCACCAATCGCATAGCTCTACCATAACTTCTACTATGTCTAGTGGCAATCACTACACTGCCGAGTCACTACAGTGTCCTCGACCGAACAGCTGATGTAGAACATCACCACTCTTAGTCATCAACCTGGGCTGTATCTAGAAAATTTATAAAATCTCCGATTCACCAATCAGCAGTGGAAAATAGTAGTTACAAGAACGAAATATTCACTATAAAGACAGAGAAAGGAGAAGAAAACGTGGGATCCTAAATATCGTGGGCAACTTGGCAAGTGCCCTATTTGTAGTTCTAGATGACCGGGATTCGAAGCACTATGAAGAGGAAATACAAAAGGTTAAACTAAACCAACAACACCTTTTAATGATGGCCAAGAATCAAACATCTATTGCTTACGCAACTTTAAACATCTTATAACGAACTGATGAAGACAACAGACGTCATTGGCAAGCTATTACACACCAAATGAGTTGTGCATTAGGTGACATCAACAACAGTCAAAAATTGACGTCTTTAACGTTTCATGCACTTCTTCTGATGCTCGACTTTGCTGAGTGCAAAAACTAATTGATGTCCTTTTAAATTCAAACAACAAAGCAGTGAGCACTTCAATCCTACCACCAAATCAACTTAACAAGGCACTTCAAGATATAGAACAGCATATGTCTCCAGACGTTCTGCTGCTCCCCTTACAAAATGAAAACTATGAATTATTGACCCTGTATCAAATCATGTCATGCAGAGGAAAATTAAGTGGTCAATATTTGATTTTTGAATCAAAAATTTCATCCATGAACACGGCGAAATATCAAGTATTTAAACCTACACCTCTTTCTATAATCGAAGGAGTCTTCATTCAAGCATCAATGGACTACTTGGTTACCTCCATACATCGTGATGAATATTACATGATGACAAAGGACGAGTTTAGCCATTGCAAGCATAGCAACAGCGAATATATTTGTATGTTGCTGCATTTCGTTCATTCCGCATGCAACAACAATTCTATATGTGAACTAGACTTATTGGCATCACAACAACCATTCAACTGCCACATTGTAAAAAGTATATCTATCTATTTGTGTATCTATTTGTGAGCCCTCATCAGTGGTAAGCCACAAATACTAAATACTACAACGACACGAACACCTACGGTTGTTTTTCTTATAGCTAAACCAATATCTCAAAACTTCTACAGGTAACCAATAAATACGTTTGTTATTTAAATTACTAAGGTTTAGCCATCTCCTCATTTATTGACGAGGATGCATATGCTCTTTTATGAAAATTTTACTTAAACAGGGAGCAAATCAAATAACGCGAGAGAACAAAATTTCTCAACTACAATGGAAGGAGGTCACGAAAACAAGTAAATAATTTGGAGAAAGCGACCTTAGTGGAAATAAATTTTCAGAAGAGCCAATACTCTGACACGGAAGAATAAATTTTCTTCCATTTCTCAGTATAAACAAAACCATAAAACTTTTTATTGATACTGGCGCAAACAAAAACAACATAAGGCCAGGTCACATACCAACAAAGCTGCTCGAACCACATGAAATATCTTTGCAAGAATACAAGTGGTTCATATATAAAATAAAAATGTAGAATACATTTATTTTGCTGAAAAATGTCGAAACAAACGATGAACTAGAATTCCCCAAGTTTTTTGAAAGGATTCTATAGGCTCGTGATTTATTGTTAAAACGGGCGCCAAGTAAGACATTCAAATTTTTCAGTTACTATCCAAATGATAATTTCTATGACCACTTAGTCACAATCGACACCAAACAGAACACGGTTATTGGCTAATCACAGCTTTCAATTTACTGAACGGGAATATAACAATCGAACCAGGATTATACAGTGCTTGAATCAATGATTTCGAAACACTAAATCCAACACCTCCATCTGGCAACTCATGTATTAATGCAGAGACAATAAAAAAATTACAGCCGATTACTTAAGTGATATAGAGATAACTCTTATAGACTTAATTCAGGGAGGCAAAGTAAACTGGAAACTATAGTGGTATTCACTATCCCAGTGGTGTTAGGGAATTAGGGAAAATATTTTCATAGTATTTTTGTAGTATTATATTTTGCTGGCCTAATGGTAGAATTCGTTTAGTGTAGTAAATATTTAAGAAACAAAGTTGATTTGGAAACTTTTATTCCACAAAACTTTTATAGGGAAAAATAATTGCCCTTTTAACTATGTTTCGAAAATATTCACACCAAACTTATTACATCAGTAGGCCAGAAACATACAATTTTGGCAAAAACGCTATGATAATATTTTTGCCAATTTCCTATTCCCAGGAAAATCCAGAATAGTTCCACAGGAAACGGAATGAAAAGGCGATAGATGATAAGTTTCCCATTTAGTAAATTGAAGAAATATATAAATTCTGGGGAAATTTAGGTTTCACCAAATGCCATGAACATACAAACGCATGAGAAAACAGCATCTTATCGACAAGGGGATTTTGAATTTTTTTGAATGTCATTTTGGACGGTCATCCGGCGATGAGTTTGATCGGGGTGAAACTTCATATTTAAGTTTTCTTTCATAAAGTGGGAGGATCCAGTGATTTTAGCCCGAAATTATTCCACTGGAACTGGTAAATTCTATAAAAGTTTTTTGGTTTAGTGCTTGTGTTTTGAAAAGTATATCATTTACAAAAAACGGTTATGAACTAACAGATTATAAATTAATTTTGCACCAATACCGATGGCGATTTTCGCCAAAACAATACTTTTTCAGTAAAATCTGTTCCCTATACGGATTGATTGATCGGTATGAAACTTCACACTTAAGCTGTTTCCATAAATTGGTGGTCCCAGGAATTTTTGGCCTAGATCGGTTTACCGGAAGTGGCAGGTTGAATAAGTGTTTGTTTCTTTTTTCTACAGCTCAGATGGATGAGCTTTTTCATAAATTGGAAGATCCAAGTGATTATTGGCCGAAATCGGTGCGCATTTACTAGAAAAATGAAAAAAAAATTCTAAATTGAATTTGCAAAAATATTGGCACACATAACTTTTCCAAAATTTTACCGGAAATGACGATTTTTGTCAAAAAAAACTTAACAAAAATTCGACCCTGTATAGACCAGACAGATTGATTGATCATTCCGATGAAACTTGATATTTAAGGTTTTTCTATAAATTTGGAGGTCATAGTAATTTTTGGCCAAAATAGGTCAACCGGAAGTGACACGTGCCATAGGAGCTTTTACGTTTTTTGCAAAGATTTTGAAAAGTATCGCAATTATTAGAAAATGAACTGAGGGAAGGATCGAATTTTGTCAAAAAAAAATCTGTGATTTTATAAAATAGTCAGGACAATTTTTAACCTCAAATAAATATCAAGTTTTCTACATCCCAGACAATTTGCCCTATCAAAGGAAAGCCATATATAAAACAGTTTCATTAATTTGGAGGTCGACTGATTTTTTTTACTGGTTTGTGGTAAGGTTGGAATGCAAACAGAGAAATTACCGCAGGACTCACAGTTGGTGCCGTCTATCTAAGCAAGTTTAACAAGTGCTCACACAGCCTTCTTGTGGCGGCCACCGCTAACTACTCCGTAACTGGGATAGGCTGGGTGTGTGAGGGCTGTGATTCTTCTACAATGGGTTTGTGCTGGGCCTATAACTCATTCTAGAAACAAACAATTGCTACGAAACTTCAACAAAAGCCTCCAATAAATAACTTGGATTTACAACAACGACCTCGAACTCGAAATAAGACCAACGATTTAAAATTTGACACATGGAATTCATTCAGCAACAGCATCATCGATCATGATCGCCACGGATTTACTCTCTGTCAAAACAACAAAACGATAAGCACGAGGTCGGCGTTGGTTTTCTGATCAGCAATCGTTTACGCCAATTCGTAACTTATTTTGAATCCAAAAATAACTGGATCTGAGTACTCAGATTGCATAAACGTAAACGTACATGCCTCAGCGGAGGATAAATCAGAAAATTATAAAGACACTTTCTATGATCACCTCGAAAGTGTTTTAATCAAAATACCCCAATACGATGTAAAGATTGTTTTGTGTGTGAACGATGAATGTTGTACCAAGGACCTAGATTCTCTACACCTTGCATAAAATATTAACGGGATGTGCAACACCGAGCTAGCTCTTCTGTAAAATACGGTTGTAGCCAGCACATTCTTCACACGCACGAAATTAAAAGATGGAGTTACTGTCAATCAAACAGCCCACATCCTCATGTCCAAAATGCATTTTTATCGCATCAATAATATTAAAACCAAACGTGGCGCCAAGTAACCGATTCCAACGAATTTCCGTTTGGAATACCGAAGCATTAAACAATCTAGTTACCCCAGCCAACTTCGAAGCTAGCATATTACAAACACTATGAACTGCTAACGATTACCCCATTCTGTTGAAGAATAGTGGAACATAATAAAATTGACCAAAACAACTGCTTCAACGGCGAATCTAGGTAAAAATATATCAAAACATATAAACACTTGCCTCGATGAGAATTGTCTAGCTTCAATTCAACAAAAGGATCACGCACAGAAGCGGAACCGACCTCAATCAATATAAGGCAATCACACAACGACTATTCATGGTCGCGAGGAAGCACTCTAATCGACTGTGTAGAAAGACGAAACATGAATAGCACAAATAAGTGCTGAAAATCGAAAATGTCAGTTTAAGAGACAGATACCGCTCTTTAAAAGAAATTTCTAATGCATTCCATACAAGTAGTGGCGCTATTTGCAATGAATATAGAGAGTTACAAGTGGACACAAACACCGTCCTTAAATGGACATACGTTATTCTTCAGTAAACAACAAACATCAGTGCATCAATCTAATATCAATGTAAAAATGACACCTCCATCTGCTCCAACTTACGATGCAGCGCGAAGGGTCGTTTTTAAAATGAAGAAAATAAGGCACCCGGTGAGGATCGCATTTGTAACGAAATAATTAAGGCGGCGGTGATTATCTCTTCTACCACATGTTTGAGCTGGTTTTACAGATTTGGTTCGAATTCCAGAAGCTTGGAAAATAGCTCTAATTCGTCCAGTACTTAGGCAGATCAGCTGAATTGTAACAATTATCACGGAATAGTTTTGCTCAACATCTGCTACAAGGTTTTGGTCACCGTAGTTTCTGATAAGTTATCAATTTACAGTGAGCGCATTTTGGGCGATTACCCATGCGGTTTTCGTCCAGGCAGGTCAACAACCGAATACTTTTTCTCTAACGATTGTGTTTCAAAAGAGCAACGTAAAGGGCATCCATGTGTATTTTCTATTTATAGATTTTCAACAGTCGTATGAAAGCATCCAGAGGAACACATTATGGAGTGTTTTGTCACCATGTGCAAAATACTAACAGATGACTTTAAAAGCAAGGTGATAGTCGAAGGCATCTTCGCGGAGGTTTTCGAAATAATATCAGAAGTGTAGGGCAAGGGGACCCAACTGCCCAAATTCTATTCAACTTTGCTTTAGCATATGTCAGTTGTCAGCTCTACATAGCACAACACAGCTGTTTATATTATAATTAGCTTACGCAGATGACATATATGCATCCTAGGTCGTATCGACGTGTCTCTCAAAAAAGTTATTCTTCCGTTGGAAACAATACACACTACGAAAAGGTGAATGAGTATAAATATCTAGGATAGTAAATGTGCGAAACTCTTCAGTCTCTTCACATAAAACATCACAGAGCGCAGCAAGTTACCGAGAAATTTAGTAAGCTTATTTAGTAAGTTATACGCAGTGACATTTTCAGGTCCAAAAGTTTGGCATTTTTGAGCGCAAATTATGCGTCTTAACCTCTAGATCAGAAAAGATCTGAACAACTTTTTATAATTGGAACAATCAAATCATCAAGGCTAAAATGGCTCAGACTAATCAAGACAGGACTTCGTTGGAGCCTTTATTCGGCGGATGAATGATGTAGAACAGGGACTTGGTTCCAACTCGTGGTTATCGTGTTTGGCGCTCTCTTGATGAGATATAGCGCCAGTGAAAATGAAGTAATTTTTGGCCGAAATCGGCTCAGCAGAAATGGCACGTTCCATAGAAGTTTTTTCGTTTGTTTGTATGTACATAATTTGAAAAGTGTAGCGTTTACGAAAAAAACGATTGTAAATTAAAAAATTCTGAATTAAAATTGCAACAATATCGACCCAGTATATATTTCCAAAATTTAAGCGGAAATAACGATTTTTCAGAAGAAACTGTGTTTCCCCAAAAATTGTGCCATGTTCATCAGCCCAGACGGATGGATTGATCGGGATGAAACTTCATACTTAATCTTTTTCTAAAAAATTTGGAAATCCCATTCAATTTTTGCAGAAATAGGTTCACCGGACGTAACAGTTTCCATAGGAGCTTTTCTGTTTTTTGCAAGTATTTTCGATAGTATAACATTTACGAGAAAAACGAGTTAGAACTAAAAACTTGTAAATAATATTTTCAACATTACTGTCAGTAAAAAATTGGTCCCTGTACAGTCGATACGAAATGATTGATCGTGGTGAAACGTCATACTAAATCATTTTCCCATAAATTGCGAGATCCCAGTGGCTTTTGCATGAAATCAGTAAACCGGAAGTGGCAGCTTCCAAAGGAGCTTTTTTCGTTTTTTGCAAATATTTTGAAATGTGCATATTTTAAAATTTACCAGAATTGACGAGTTTTGATAAAAAAGCTTTATTTCACTCAAATTCAGCATATATACAGAGCGGGCGAAATGAATCCATTGTATTGGATTACATTTTTAACAAGGTTGACATTGTTTGTGTTCTGAATCTTAAGCAGGAATAATGATTTTTGAGTATACAAGACAAATCCGGTAGGTTCAATTTATCGCTTTAGAAATTAAGTGTGGTGTATTCGAGTTCCATGTACATTTGTCGTAAACGAAAGTGGAACCTACAACAAATACAATCCTCCATTTTTATGTTAGAATAAAACTTAAACACTGTGTTCGTGTCGTTGTAATATTTAATATTTGTGGCTTATAAGGGCTCACAAATAGATTAAATGGTTTCTGTTTTTCAACTGACCCGTTTATTATGTTTTCTTGGATATTTATACATTGATTTTGTTTTCTTAAGCATAATTTGATACATAGACAGGTGTATTATGTGCATGCATCGTATTTAATAAGCAGAAGACGAAATATAAAAATACTTAGAATAAGCAAAATCACTAAAGTTGAAAATATTATGTTATTTACGTTGTTGAGTATCAACAACTGATATAAAGGGTCTAGATATAGTATTGAAAAGCTTTTCACAGTTTAACCTGAAACTTTAACTCGAAGGCCTTTAACAACATTAACCATTTTGTTTCTAAATGGTCACCAATCGGAAATCATAAATTATGCAAATTGAACCCCAGTTTACATTTAACATTTAAATTAAGGTGGTATATCAAGCAATGCCGTCTTCTTATGTTGTGCATTTGCATAATTATGTAAGTCTATTTATGTTATTAAGCGATGAGAATTTTTTTTTTCTTAGGTACAAACACTTTAAGTGTATAAACATAAAGGTGTGCGTATGTGTTTTTGTTCGTCTGTGTATATGGCACCCACTTCACGGGGAATACATAATTTAAATATTTTGTTTAAGAATTAGTTAGAGATAATGTTGTCAGATTAAGATAACTTAATATAATTTGATAAACACGTTTCTTTAAAAATAATATTTCTTGACACAAAACCGTTTTGAGTGTATTACAATGGATTGCAGTCGACTTGGTCATCACAATGGAATAATTTACCGTTTCATTTTTAAGTATTACTAATTCGTCTGGTATAAATTATATTGTGTGCCCTCGACATTCAAAGGTTGTTAATATTTGAATATCCGGAATATACAGCAAAATAGTTCACACGATGATAATCCTGGATGAGTTTGCTGGTTAACATATACAATGCGGTCTGCGCATAATTTGAGATTGCTTAAGGTCTATAATTACACACTATATCGAACCATAAACACGTGCACGAAAAGCATGTTGATAAAATTACCATACACCAAAATCATAAAATACAAAAATATTTAACGCCATAATTACAATGTTTAGAAAATATCAAATCTCATTCTAATTCCCTTATAACAATGGGGCACTCACTCACTATACACGAATTCAATAAAATCATCTAATTTAATTTATCCCATAAAATCTATTCAAATTATATCGCGTTTCAAAATATTCACTTTCTATTTCATAATGCACTTAAACATAAATACACGGTCTGCCGCGACTGTCCATCCGCCGCAAAGAGTTCAGCGAACTGTGCGCAGTATACACCGTCATCGTGCATATATATATCGAAATGTATTCAAATCTTAAAGGTGTTGCCTTACAATGATAATGATAATAAATCGGGAATTAGAAGAAGCGAACGATTTAAGATCAATATATGAACATGCGATGATGAATTTGTAACACAATACAACAATTTTATGATGGACAAAAGAAAATTTTAATTCAATTATGAGAGATAATGGTATTTTTCATGGTTCCATTGCGCTGAGAAAAATACCTTTGCATTTATAGCTAACTAAGACTTTATAATACGCCGGTATGCATAAGCACTCACTCGGTATGGACGGCACGGTTTGAAAAGAAAATTGAAATGAAACGGTTTTTTTTTTGTATTTTAGATGTTTGACGTTTTGATTTTAGTGTTTGGTAGTTATTGGAGAATACAAATTATCTATAACGAAATTTTGCTACATAATTGGGCTCTATGACGTATTACCGCGGAGACTTGAAAGAGTTTAATGTTTTGTTTTCGATTTTTTTTTTGTTCTAACATTTAATGCCCGGTGAGCAATACTCGTGATTGAGAATATTTTAATAATTGCTTAAATTATATGCTTCATTGAGTGCTTTTCGGTACTCCGGATTACAGAGTTGGTTTAACGGGGAAAATTGTCATCTGGTAGTATTTGTTTGGTAAAAATTTTGTTACATGTGTTGCAAACTGGGAGCTGTAATTGATTGATTGATTGATTGATTGGACTGTAGGACCAAGTACTGGATAAGTGTCCCGGATAACGCCAGGCATATCCTACAGCCTGTTTACATATAACAATAGGAAGGATAGGAAATGTGTTTTTGGGAAAGAATGACCCGGTTTCAGACACCTAGCGATCGTACGGCACAACACAATTCTAATCTACTTCTAATCTACTAGAGGAAGGATAAAGGCTTAATAGGTTTAATGGATAATGATGGTATTGGTCTTCAACAATTGCTTCTTTAAATCAGCAACCTGAGAAAAAAATATTATTATTTCACGTACATCTGTAAGTTTCCTGAAATCTAATACTCGTACTTCTTGGAAATCCCACGGTTTTCTTATTTTGTCGAGTAGTGTTCGATTGTGCAATTTTGTGCGTCTAACGGTAAAATTTGTGCATAATGTATTTTGGGAGATAATGTGGGATTTCTGACGTGATTATCTCACCAGAATGCCCATAGATCAGTTTAATCATTAGAGCATTTGTTTTGCATTAGTTTAATTGTGCAAAACTGTGCATGCCAAAATCAATTTAGTTCTCCTCCAGAATTGGTCAGCATTTCTCCTAGAACGGCTTTATCTGCCCATTTACATGCATCATACACAAAATCTGTTAAAGTAGATCAACTATGTAAGAAAAAGCTGAAATTTTCTAGACACAATATTTAGACTAGAAGTATATAACCTGATAAGACCAGGATTCACTGGTGGCATACTCCATATCAGCCAAAATTTGGAATAAAAAGCCCTTAATACAACCGTAATTTAAACCTGAAATTTTTGAAATATGATTAATGAATGATTTTTGAAAATCGCACATTTTATTAATCAAATCACTTAAACTGCTTGTACTGAATATACTGATCGCGTTTCATGATTGCGTCTACTACCCATCAGCCAGAATTACCCGTAGAAAACCCCTATTTCAACCCTAATTTCAAAACATCCATTTCGAAAAATTGTGTATGGATGATTTCTGAAAATCCCACCTTTTATTAATGAAATCACTTAAACTAGTTGAAATGAACATTCAGATCAAATTTCATGATTGCATCTGCAATCGCATCGTACTCAATATGAGTATTAAACGAGTTGTCTGAAGCAATCCTTTCGATAACAGGACACCCTGTTATGACATTTATAACCTTCAACCCCGAATTTTGAAACTACTTTTATGTATTTTTAAGTTACCCTCCTATTGCTTGGTAGCCTAGGCAGACCTAAACTCTGCATTCATATGAAGCTAGTCCGATATTCAGCACGAGAAGAACCTAATAGCAATACTAAACTATCAATATCGGGAGAGTTTTCTACCCCAGGACGAAAAATATCACTATCGCGACATTAAAAGTGTCAACTTGACCTACAATTAGACAATGCGGAAATTTTCAGCCCGAAATTCCACGTTTTGGTTTGTGGATATAATCGTTTGAAATTTTGATGGCCAACTAAGAAATTTTCAGAAAAACTTTGTTTATATTATCAGGATATAATCGTTTGGATCCCGCTTCACAGAAGTTTCAGAAAATTTTAATCTAGAATTATCTATAGTCGTAGTGGTTTGAATCTCGCGTCACGGAAGCTTTGACTACAGACTGAGATAATTTCAGTAAAGCTCTATCTGGAATTATCTGGATTTCGCTTTATGGACGATTCACGAGCACTTGGCACATGCCGCCGGATTCATAGAAGTTTTAAATACACACTGAGATAGTTTCAGAAAACTTTTATATGAAATTATGTAGAAATAGTCGTTTGAATCACACCAAGTGCTCGTTAATCACCAGTGAAGCGATATTCAAGCAACTGGAAGTTTTCTGGAAATATTTCAGTTTCTTAGTAAAAAACTTCAACGAATTCTGTGGTGTATGTGTAAGGATCAGTATTAGAGTCAGGAACCGTAAGTTCCGGAAACCAAACTAGTTGGCATCGACTTGCCATAATAGTTGTTTGTTGCTTACCATAAAAATCCCAAACTGATCCATATGTTGAGATTGGCGCTATAGGCTCTTATATGTGTGGTTCAAGTATGACAGATTTTAAATTATGCTTGCCAGTTTTATAGTCGAAACTTCAACGAATTCGGTGGTCTACGTCACGCTCGTATCCAGGTAATTTCAGTTAGAATTTTTCTGAAAATTTTTAGGTTTGTAGTCAAAACCTCAATGCATCCTGTGGTATACGTCAATTGGGATACTTCTAGTTAGAATTATTGGTCTAAATTTCAGTCTCAGTTTTCTAGTCGAAACTTTTACGAATTCGGTTGTATATCTTAAGTACTCGAGAATCGTCCGTGAGCCGATATTCTAATTATAATGTTGGTAGTTCTACAGAATTTTTTTTTTGAAAACTTGACCAATAAATTTTTTTGTTTTGATATTTTAGCAGTAACAAATTTGAACTTATTAAAAACTTCCACATGATAGTCATTTCACAAACAATTAATTTAGAGTTATAATTTGCATGTATTTTGTGACACAAATTTGCTTTTTAATTATTATTTGCGTATATCTCAAAAAATGAAAATTTCCAATTCGGGCTAGCTTCATGAAGGTTAAAACTTTCACGTTTCATCAAAAATAAAGAAGATCTATAAAGGTGTCCGTCACACCAGCTGAAACCATATCAGCCGGAACCAAACAAGTATGGCCCAAGTAGGACGATGCATCAGCAGGAACCTTATACTTCCAGCCGGAACCTGATAAAGCAAGCTAGAACCATATAACTATAGCACAAGTAGCACAATGCATTATACATCATTGTGGACCATATAATTGTTCAGCCGGAACCTTATGAATCCAAAAACATACGATTTTTCGGAAAAAACATTACAAATTCAGCCAGAACCATACCTTCTACAGCCAAACTAACTATGGCACAAGTCACACGATACATTGTGCATCATTATGCACGGCGTTTTCAGCCGGAACCTTATAACTTCAGCCAGAACCTGATAAAGCCAGCCAGAACCATACCCTTGGTTGTAGTATCGTTTTGGCTGGCGTTATCTGGTTCTGGCTGAAGTTATAAGATTCCGACTGAAAACGCGCATAGTAGTACGCACAACTGTAGCATCGAACCAGCAGCCGAACCCTATAATGCCACCCAGAACCATACAAATCCAGTCGAAACAAAATATTTACAAAAATAAAATTGGGGCTTGCACAATGGTCGCAGTGCATTTTGGACGATACTGCAACATATGAGGTTTCTGGAACGATCAAAACGTTGCCAACAATGCCAACCCGCAAAGCTAGCCGAAATCATATGAAGTCGGTGTGAACCATTCGGAGCAATAAACAATAAGCATGGTTGATGGTCATTGTGAACTAGCTAAAATTTCAACTGGAATTATTTGGACACATTATAATTCCTGATGCGCTAAAGTGTTAATTAGTTAAAAAGTTTAAACAAAAAAAACAAAATATAGTTAAAATCGCAAATTTCACGGAAATAATATTTTATTTTCTAATAATTTATTGACCATGTTTCGTTTAGAGAAGAGCTTGGTTTGGTTTGGGTTCTTGTAAATAGAACAACATGTAGACAAGCATTTCTCGTGAAGTGTTGGTCTCGGTCTTTTGCAAATCGTTGTATGTTTCCCATATGCCACCGGTTCTAAGTGCAGGTGCTGTGAAATGTAGTCATTTACACCGCGAAAATTGAACAATTTATCACCTAAATTCAGCGATCTTGTTATGTCGTTATGTCGTTAATCTAGCGGCTCGACCTTCAGTGTTATTACACTATTATATACTTTATTTACACTATGTAAGCTGCCACAGCTACAGTAAGATTCCCAAATATTTATCTATATTGAGTTGCTCACATTTTTGAAATTCAGTTCATTAATGTCTGTTGAAAGCAATGGCAACTTTCTTTCGAGTTTAGTCCCTCATTTATCACCGACTGAAAAATTATGTAGTGCACAATGATATGCAATGCATCGTGCTACTTGTGCCATAGTTGATTTGGCTGTATATCGTTCTAGCTGGCTTTATCAGGTTCCGGCTGGAATTATAAGGTTTCGGCTGAAAAAGCATATAGTGTACAATGATGCCCAATGCATCGTGCTACTTGTGCCATATTTGTTTGGTTCCGGGTGATATGGTTCCGGCTGGCATAACGGACACCTATAAAAGACAGATCTGGCGATCGTGCGAGAAAAAAAGTTACTTACCTCTTCAGACTCATTTATTCGGAAACATTAAGTTTATAGTATTGCCAGAGAAACTCTTCTCAATGAGGGGGAGCACCATCCAACTGAAGCCACATTATATACCTTTTTCGCAATGGAATGCTTTCCAATCCATTGAGGTTATTTTCCATTCAAAATCCCACAAATTTATGAAAGTGCTCCATCAAAGAACAATGGCTTTATTAGGCGAGAATCAAATATTCCTGCTCAAAACTTCACATTCCACAGATGTTGATTATCAACCGCACGGACCCAATTTTTATTCAGAATTAAATTCTGTTCATACAATTATTTGCTGATTTTTCTTGTAGCAATGACAAGTGGTATGCATGGAAATTATTTTCTTTCAAAACGGATGTTCCTCTATCTCGTTCAATATCTGGTCTTGCAGTGTGTGGATCTTGTGATACTTCAGCTAGCACGTCTGTAACAACTGACAATTGAGTCTTTCGGTGTCTCGTTGGATTTCCAACGAGTGTGGATCTTATTTGCTAAACGGATGGACAACACTTACAAAGTTTCAGCAATCTGGATACCATCCAACGTATAATCTAATCATCATAGTCATCATATCGAAGGCTTCTTATACTTACGCTGCCTTTTATATTTGGAGATTAGAGAAAACAATTAATATTAATTTATCAAAAATGATCTTAATGTTTTTCCAAATATTCTCCATGAAGATAAATACAGTTTCGCATGCGTTTGAACCAATTTTCGAACCACTTTTTCCACTCCGACCCTCAATCGCTTCACCACCACCAAAACTTGCATTTTAAATGGATCAATCGCTTCTTCAGCTGTCGAAAAACGTTACTCTAGCAATTTATTTTTGATTTGTACAAATAAAAAGTGGGTGCCTAATCAGAACTATACAGCGCATTACCCATTAATTCGATGGTTTGGCCGTGATTTATCTCTCGCCGGGATTTTACTTATTTCGCCGAAAACTTTTGGCAAACTGGCAAACTATTGACCGTTCTGGGTGACGGTCGTTTTATCGTAAACAATTTATAGTGTTTCAATTTAACGTGAACATTTGACCATAGGACAGCTTATCTTGGACTCAATTTACCGTGGACACAATTTATCGTGTGGACAATTTATCGTATGCCAGTTTATCGTAGTACGTAAAATTGACCGTAACCAAATTATGTGTAAATAAAAAATTAAAGTGTCTTTGGTCTATAAAATTTTATTGAATTCGGCCATTTATTAATCGATTAAAATGGGATTTAATCCATTTTACGTTGGGTGGAATTGCGATTAATAAATGATTTTTGGAAGAAGCTATGAAATATGCCCACCTGGGACCAAACTCGGCCATTTCTTAACCGATATTGATGGGATTTGATATTTTGAATATAAATGGGATTCTTAATCAGTTTTTGGAATAAGTTCTGGAATATGGCCACCTGGGGCAAAACTCGGTAATTTTTTAACCGATATAGATACTATTTTGTACGTTGCATAGAAATAGAATTCTTAAATGATTTTTGGAAGAAGTTCTGGAATATGGCCACCTGAGAAGGAACTTTGTCATTTCTTAACCGATTATGATGAAATTAGGTATGTAGGATGGAAATGGGATTCTAGAACGATTTTTGAAATAAGTTTTGGATTTTGGCCACCTGTGACAGAACTCGTTAATTTATTAACCAATTATGATGGGGTTGGGTATGTTGGATGGAAATGGGATTCTTAAACGATTTTTGTTAGAAGTTCTGGAATATGGTCTCCTAAAATGGAACTCGGTCATTTCTTACCATATATTGATGGGATTGAATGAATTCGAATGAGATTCTAAAATATTTTCTGGAAGAAGATCTTGAATATGGCCACTTAGGACGCAACACGTTAATTTCATAACCGATATTGATAATATTTTGTACGTTGGTTGAAAATTGGATTCTCATTGCTAATGAAGAACGGAGTCCCATTTCCATCCAACATACCCGATCCCATCATAATCGGTTAAGAAATTACCGAGCTCCGTCTCAAATGGCCATATGCAAGAACTTCTTCCAAAAACTGTTTTAGAATCCCATTTCCATCCAAAATACCCAATCCCATCAATATTGGTTAAGAAATGGCCGAGTTCCGTTCCAGGTGGCCATATTTTAGAACTTCAACCAAAAATCATTTCAGAATTCTATTTCCGTCCAATGGAAAGAAAATTATCAATATCAGGTAAGAAATTACGGAGTTTCGTCCCAATTGGTCATATTCAAGAACTTGTTCCAAAAATCATTTAAGAACCCAATTTCCAACCAACGTACAAAAGATTATCAACATCGATTAAGGAATTACCCGTCCCAGGTAGCCATATTCCAGAAATTCTTCCAAAACTCATTTTGGAGTCCCATTTACATCCACATACCAAATTTCATCAAGATACTTAAGAAATGGCCGAATTACATTATGGAAAAAAATTTATGTTTTATGATACTTCAAATCCTAGGCATTAGTTGTGAAATACGACAAACTGTGATAAACTGTTCTACGATAAATTGATCTACGATTAACAGTTCTACGACAAATTGTTTACGATAAACTGAAAGTAAATCGACCGTTCTACGTTTCACCAATGAAACGGTTGCGATATGTTTAGTTTTTGCGAAAAAAGAGGCGACCATTTTCTTCGAAGTGTGCCAACAACTTGTTTGGTTTTGGCTCATATTGGAACACCCATAAATGTTCATGCAATATTGAATTATGCTGGTCCCACTAATGTTAGAACTTACTGAAAATTCGTTTCTTGTATTGCAGATCAATTTTTGTTCGTATCTATATCTATAAATCCACAAACTTTACGAGAAATTTTGTATTAAAAGTTTCCTCCGAAGAGTGTTAATTTGACAGAATCTCTGCTTCCATGGGGTATTACATTCCGTATTTATTGTACTCATTGCTTGTTTCTGCCCAAGTTATATCACTGGCTTTTGGTCCCTTGGTAGTACTTTGTGCCTGACGAAACAGTACCCACCCTCGAGGTGTGGCCATGGCTAATTAGATACTGATAAAGTGTACACAGAGACATCCGAAGCTCACTCACTCAGTTACATTTATGCTCAGGTTACAACTTGACACTTTGGCCAGCTAAGTACAGAATGAGTAATTTAGATGAGTAGACAAATCTTGTTTAGCTTTAGTTTCGATATTGTGTTCTGGTGGATTATGATTTTGAGTGGACATTTTCGGGTTTTGTCACAACTGAGCAATACTATTTGAGAATATTATTGTGAATTTTCCAAATTTTACAAATATCTACAAAGTAAAATAAACCTGTTTATTGAACTGATAAATTTTTCGATTTTTTTGTTAACTCAACTTATTAAAGAGTCATGAGATTTCATAAACTGGATTCTACGATAGCGATAAAATTTTAGATCGCATATTCTGCTCGCCCTTGTTAGATGTCCGTGAACTAAATCACTCATTAACAGTTTTTTCATATTTCCAGCAACCTAACTGGCGCCAGACTATTAGTTCACTTTTATCTGTTACACATAAAACCCAGTTTACATATCAACCCACAAACATTTTACCTAACCTGTATGACGCAGCAACATATAATTGCAATTTTTTAATATTTCCGTCATCTAATCATTAAAAACTACAACAACAATAATATTCATAATTTAATTGATTTTAATCTAAATAAGATATCTGCGAATAGAAAGGTACATGGTACTTTTAATGAGGTGACTGTGTTTCATTATTAATAATGCATGTGTCGTTCTATTATAGGACAGCGATGTCAAAAAACCGAATTGTCAGAGTCAATAAAATATCGCGCATTTCTTGTATATATTCCACCATAAAGTAGCCGCAATCAAGCGGATATCATGCGCGGACATACAAAATACTGGACATATGTTTGTTTCAATATTGATCACAATTTACTACATATTGTGATAGATGATCTTATTTATGTTAAACTGTATATAGGTGACGTAGTCCATGCGAAATGCTGCACCGCTAATATAACAATTACCCATTGTAATTTGTAATATACTGGCGAACCTAAACTTAATTAAGTTGTTTGTATAAGTAAGGGGCGATTGCGTGATAATCACATCCAGATTACTAATTAAATGTATTAATACAAAATTCCATTAAACAGACTTCGGCTAATTACTTCGAAGGACAGACTCATAAAGTACACACATCTTTTGTATCCAGGTAGTTTAGCTATTCGTATAATTACATTTCCACGCGTTTTCTTCTTATGCTCTAAACTTACTTTTAATCATTACATAATTTATCTCGTGAGACGATATAATGAATACACGTAAAGCTTATTACGTTTCTATATAAACTTTTTATTTATCGCAATGATAAGGAATTGAAAGTTGTAATTGAAACCTCTTGCTAATTACAAATTTACAATGCAGCCGAGGTTGTCGGGGAGCTGAAACTTGCCAACAATATACGCAAACAATAAAAGAAAATTTTTATAATAAAAATGAAATAATTAAAAAATAAAATAAAAATTAAGACACAAAACAAAAGAGAAATGAAAAATAAATCTTGAGATTTAATCCATAAATGGAAATTGGTCGAAGGAAAAAATAAAAATTATTAAGTTTAATTGGCGTTTCAATTACTTTGCGTATTTTAATTTTATTTTTTACTTATTTTAAGATAAATGATAAATTTTGAGGGAAGAATTATATAGATTTTTAAGGAATGTTGGTTTGAAAATGCTAAGAGCGACAAGGTACTTATGAAATTCTATGGAATGAATGTTCAACAGTAAATCATGATTTAATAAAATATTTTGCTTGTTTAACAATTATATAAAAATATGTTGACTTAGTCCCTAGGTGTGTGTGTGTGTATGCCCTAAATCGACGCGCACAGTTGGTCAGTTAAATTATCATTATTTTAGTATTCAACCATTCCACTATAAAATTTAATTTAGTTTTTTAAGGATCGCAATCCTTTGTCACTCAATAATCTCAGTCGTGACTGACAAGAAAAAATTACCAAAATTCGCCTCACATGTATCTGCTAAGACACACTTGGTTTATCATTTCTGTAATTGCTGTTGGCGTAATGGCATACAACTTAATTTACTTTATATTAGGTGTGCAAGTAGAAACTCGGCTCTGAAGGGGGGGTCATTTAAATATACTTGAACGCATCCAAATCGCCCGCCATTTTGGATATATGTTGCTTAGTCATTTTTGTTTTTGTGCATCAATTTAAAGAGATAGATGCCGATAAGCAACATTTACGTCACTGCATTCTATTCTGTTTTGAAATGAAACAAATCTGTGAGTAATTGAACAGTAGAGAAGTGGTTTACAAGATTTTGTGCTGGCAATTTTAATCGTGCAGAATATAATTTATTTTATTTGACCCAGTGTCAATTAAAAATTTGAAACATTTTTCGTTCTGGGCGCAATGTTCTTAGTTTGGAAATGGAGAGAAATTTAATCTAAAAAAGAAATCTTGTTTAATTCGTCTGGTTGATCATAAGACGGATTTTCATAGAAATCTAAGTATTCTGTAAACGTCTGCTTGTCAGGACCGGCTCCGTGGCCTTCTTGGAGCTTCCTGGGTCTTGGAGTTTGTGGGAGGTTGTGCAGCTTGAGGTGCATTGAAAAACGGTCGTTTTTGAGGAAATTGGTTGTATCGTGAGCGATTGGCATAGTTAACCTGCTTGAATTGGGTGCTATAGACGATCAACATTCATTGATATACTTTTTTAGATAGAGACTTAAGCGAATAGTAAAAATGAGGTTGGTTTGTTTGTTGCATCTGGTTACGAGGATATTGATTGTGAAAGAATGTTGGCCTATAGGTAATTGTTATTGTTGAATGAAAGGATTTTGTTGATACACAGAGATTATGCAATGGGGATTGGGTTTATGATTCTTTGCCAATTATTATGAAATTTTATTTCTAGGATACATTTTGGATCGAAACATAATTTTTAGAAGAAGTTCAGATATCTATCCATTCTACATTATATATATATATATATATATATATATATATATATATATATATATATATATATATATATATATATATATATATATATATATATATATATATATATGCGCAATGGTAATAACAAAATTCGTTTGACAATTACTGCCCGTAGGAATACATGCCAGACCATTTTATGCATTTACAATTAATTGAGTAATCGAAAATTTGCTAAGTTGCCCCCTGTATTCCCTATCAGAATTCCTTCACTATTGGTCCGAAGTGGGCTATCATTAAGGCCTATCAAATGATTTTAGTGGCATCAATGATAAAGCATGTTAATTTAGGACAACTGGCGATTTGGCGATATTTTGCCAAATTAGACACCTGTATCTCCATCAGATTTTCTCTAGAATAAGGTCGAAGTTGAATAACCAAAGAATACATACAGAGTGGTCATTACTCGATGAAACGAAACACAATGTTACGCAAATTGTACAATACACTACATGAGATGTCTATTAGAAGACTTAATTGAATGATATGCAAATCAACCCTCCTTGCTACCGCGTCCTAATTTTCCATTTTCCCAGCATCAGGGCCCATCGCAACCAATTGGAGATAAATTGAATAAGAAACTTCGTAGATTAGTATACCATTTACGAATATAACCCTTTGCAGACTGAATATTTTTTATTAAGTGGTGGTTTGGGGTAATTTTCAGGGATTTCAATTTGGGCGGGTCGATGTTGCCAACATGTGGTGCGGCCAACTTTATTATCAAAATGAGCGTTCATTAGTACAAACGTTGCGCGCGTTGCGCCCATTTTACGGTAGACGCGGTGGTCCTTCAAAGTGGACTCTTCAACGTTTGGTGACCAAATTCAAGACAACAGGTTCGGTAAACAATCAGCCAACCCTCATACGTCAAAGGAACACTAGATCGGCCGAGAACATTGTCCGTGAAAGTGTAAAGGAGAACCTGAGGCAGTCATTTTCTTGTCGTGCACAAGAATTTGGCATTTCACAGACTCCAACTTGACGAATTTTGCATCGGGACTTGGACTTGCACCCGTACAAGACCCAACTGACCCTGCAACTCAAAGTTATTGGCCATGAACAACTCCGTTTGTTCGCTGACTGGGCTTTGGAGCGTTTGGAAGAAGACCCCAATTTTGGCCGAAAAATCATCTTTAGCGACGAAGCGTATTTTTGGATGAATGACTATGTTAACAAGCAAAATTGGTTCTGATTTTGGACCGGCAGCGTCCTTCGTCCGTACTTTTTTGAAAATGACGTTTGTGAGGCCATCACCATCAACGGCGCTACAGAACGATGCTAACTGGTTTCTTTTGGCCCAAATTGAACGATATGAAAGTGGGCAACATGTGTTTCTAGCACGACGGGGCTACATGCCACACAGCCGACGCAACAAAGGACATTATGCATGAAAGATTTGAGGTAGGGTTATCTCCCGCAGTGGTGGCGTGAATTGGCCACCAAGATCGTGTGATTTGACACGACTAGACTTTTTCTTATAGAGTCTCCTCAAGTCGTAGGTTTGTGCCAATAAGCCGCAATCGACCGATGCCCTTAAAGCTGACGTAACCAATACCATCGCTCAAATCCAGCCGGATCTATGCGGCAGAGTCATTCAAAATTTGACCACCATCTACGACCGCTAATTGGAATTATTTAATATCCTGCATCGTCAGATGTAAAAAATGATCCGATTCATAACATGACTTTAGCATATCGTATGTATGTATCGTAGTATTTCATTTGTAATTCTTCAAAAGTTTTAGACATTTCACGTTCACCTTGTTTCAGTCTCTTTGTTTTCTTTAAAATATTTTCTCGTTTTCCGGGCTGTGAAAATTGCTTAGAAATAATATAGGGTTTTTATCTTTCCATTTTGTTTCCAATATATCATTTTTGTTCGTCATACATTCCTTTACCTAACAGATCGCGCACTAATTGAACAGAGTTGAATTAGTAATCAAAGTATAATTGGTGATGCTTCCCGACTCACTCTTGAGTGCTCCTAACTTTTTTCTTGAGAGTCACCGATTTTTCCGCTGTAGTTTTGGAATTGTAACATAAATTCGTGTTCATCCGCCCGAATCCAAACTTTGTAACCTCGTTTGATAGGCTTCATGGGCATAAATTGTCGCAAGCTATTTCTTAGAAATCACAGACAATTCGTCCAGCGAGGGTCTAAAGCAGTGGCTAAATTTGATTGACTGGACTTGGCAATGTGATGGTGCCATACTTTTGCTTTTCTTACATAAGCTTGTTTGTCTAACTATTTTTTCTAATAAACTTTGAGTGAATAGAAGGAGAAACATATCCACCGGATACTCTAGGTTATTGCACAATTATAAATTATCTAGAATATTTAATCCAAAAAATTGGCAGTGGCATATTGTCATCACTATCCCAATCAACATGAAATTTTTTTTTAATACAAAGTAATTCCTGTTGTGTTTTGATTGATGATTTATTGAGGAAACTTCACGCCATTAGCCCACCTAAAGCAAGACTAAATACTTCAGCTTAAAGATATTAGAGGAAAGTGGTCCTAAATTTTTCGCCGAACCAGATAAAAATTTAACTTGCATTACAAGAATTAAAGGTGAAATTCGTTAACTCAGACCACGCCGTTTATTCGAAGTCCTACCCGTATCCCATGGCATTAACGAATCGAAAAACATAAGGAGTTGCTAGACGAAGGGATCATAAGATCATGGATAATCTCATATAACTCACCGGTATGGATTGTAACAAAAATAGAAATCCGTCGCGTCCGGCGAAAGTAAACACAGAATGGCGATATAATATCGTAAGTTAAATTCAATCACCATCCCTGATAGATATCCTATCTGTTGCGAATCTTCGTAAGAATAGGTTTTGTACTATTCTTGACCGTAAGAGTGGTTTCCATCAGATTCCGCTCAAACCGATATAGTAGCAACTAGAATTTTCTATCAAGAACGGTAAATTCGAGTTCGTACGACTCCTTCTCGGGGTTAGAAAGGCCCCATCTATCTTCCAAAGAGAGGAGAATGAACATTTCGATAATATTAGAGAAGTCTTTAGAACACTGGAGGACTCAAATTTAACCGTTCAGTTAGACAAATGCGAATTTCTGCAAAAAGAAGTAGAATTCTTGGGCTCCAACGTGGGTATCAACGGAATAAAACCAAACGATAAAATAATCAAATCTATAGTAAAATTGACTCCACTCTCAAACTTAAAACAACTTGGATCATTTTAGGAATGTCAGGTTACTACCGCCGCTTCATTCTTGATTATGCAAAACTGGCAAAATCCCTGTCATCCTGTTAAGAGGGGAAGATGAGCGCCTCTGATTTAACCGTAGATGCTGTGCTCAAGACAACAGGTCAATAACTTTTTTCTCAAAATGAAATGTTAGCAATGGTTGCTTAATCCCTTGTGTAATTATTTAGATGGTTTTATACGTTTCTTTACTGGTCACCAAGAAGAATGTAATTACTAGCTTAAGTGCAAGCCTGGAAAAACTAATATAGCCGCCAATTATATGCTGTATAAGATAGGGGAAATATCTCAGCGGAAAATAAGTGATGTTTTTACTCGCCGCAAGTGGCAGAATCATCCCAAAAGAGAATTTATTTTGTTATATAATTCTAGCGGATTAAAATATTAAAAGTGATCCCTAAAATGACAAAATGATTGATCTCCGAAGTAAAGGAACTCGGTAAATGAAATCTTGAAATTTCACAATATTCCGTCTTTCCGTCATTCTAAAAGAATGACGATCAAATTTGGATAAAAGTATTGATCATGGGTCCAAAACTTAGGACAAAATTCTAGGATCTGTTCATGCTGGACTTAATTTGGCCTTTTCATAACCAATAATTTTGAAAATTTAACTTTTTTTATTAATTTATTTTCGGTTTTTTGCCAATATCTCAAAAACTTCCACTAGTAACCAATACTTTCGGTTGTTTTTCTAATAGCTTAGGTGATACTGAAACTACGAGGGAAATTTGGGGAAAATTTGGGGAAAATTGATGGATTAGAACTTTCACTATAAGTTTTGTGATTTTCTGCGGCCATATACGAGTAAGTTATTTTCAGTTTTTGGCCAATATCTCAAAAACTTCCACTAGTAACCAATACTTTCGGTTGTTTTCCTAATAGCTTAGATCATACTGAGACTACGATGAAAATCTGGGGAAAGTTTTGGGTTAGAATTTTCACTATAATTTCCTGATTTTCTGCGGCCATATAAGTTATTTTCAGTTTTTGGCCAATATCTCAAAAACTGAAAATAACTTAGTTCCTCGTAGGCTCAGTATGACCTAAGCTATTAGGAAAACAACCGAAAGTATTGGTTACTAGTGGAAGTTTTTGAGATATTGGCCAAAAACTGAAAATAAATTAATAAAAAAATTTAAAATTTCAAGAGTATTGGTTATAAAATGGCCAAATTTAGTCCAGCATGAACAGATCCTAGAATTGTGTCCTAAGTTTTGGACCCCTGATCAATACTTTTATCCATATTTCATCGTCATTCTTTTAGAATGGCGGAAAGACGGAATATTGTGAAATTTCAAGATTTCATTTACCGAGTTCCTTTACTTCGGGGATCGATCATTTTGTCATTTTAAGGATCACTTTTAATATTTTATTCCGCTGGATTGTTTTATGTTTTATTTAGAAAAAAGAGATACAAAATGTAGAAAAAGTTTCCGCTGGTATTATATAACAAATAATTTCTCTTTTGTGATGGTGCTTCCACTTGCGGCGAGTAGCAAAATCTCTTATTTTTGGCTGAGAAATTTGCGCTATCTTATACAGCATGTTAATTATCACGATTGCCATTTATAACCGAAGCAAATAATATGTCAATCACGACCTAATACCATCTGTAGAATCACCAATTAACGATTTTAGGAACCAACTGATCTTAAAGACTGATGAGTTCGAGAAGAGTTACCAAGTAAAAACCTTTTTCTCATCCTGTCACACTAAGCGAAGCATTATTAATGGGTTCCTTTCATCAGAAACACTACTGGAAAGAGTCAAGAAATTGATTGGACAAAGTTAAATTAGGCATGGCTAGATTCTAGAATATTGTCCAAAATCTACCATAGAATCCCTATCAAATACTAGTAATTAAATTTCAACATAATTCGCTAAGAAATGGAGAGGATAGATGGACTATTGTAAAACTTTTAAATTCTAATTACTGAGTTTCTTTACTGCGGGGGTTATACAATTTGTTAACTTAACTTTTAAGGTTTAATTCGTAATCTCTAATTTTCTATGTATAACTTGACTGACATCAATTAAACGTCTGTATCGTAAATGTTATGTTCGGGCGCCTGAACAGTTTCCTTTTGATCAAAATTGTGAATTTTAATATTACGGACTAGGTATTTTTAACGGCTCTTGTCTGGTAAACTATAATAATTGGTAAGATTCAAATCACTGCTAATGTCTCAGGTTGTTGTAGTCATAACTCGCATTGTTTAATGTTTAAAACTTTATCAACTGGTAACACAAACAAATATTTAAGTTTAAAAAAAATTCAAATATCCATAAATTGCCCTGACGTATTAGCTGGCTACATCCGTATTATCTTATTTTCTACATCTGCTGGGTATGTTCAGATGCAGCAAACGATTTAATAATAATTTATGATTATTAACTGTTACACTCTACACAACAAGCAGCCTTACAAATATACAAAATGCTATACGATAATCATAAATTTCGAAAATAAAAGCAGCCAAAGAGTCTTCATCTCTCATTATAACATAAACCTATCATGTCGATTTCCTTTTATAAAATGTTTGTTATGTATAAGAACTCAGCTTGATATGTCGATTAAGATGCGGTCTGCGGGCAAGCAAAAAATGACGTTCCGATCATTTTAGACAAATATTTTGATTGGAAGTTGTTCGGAATTATAATTTGTCGCAGTCGACCATGAGACATACGAGCGCGCTTAAAATTTATTAGAATGAAATCAGCTCCTCCATAACTAATCGATTTCACGTTACATTGTTCTCATTATCGCGCGCTTGCAACATGGCACATAAAAAATGTTTATAAGTCGTATCGTATGTCTACATAGCACAGATTAATCACATCCCATGTACAAATTTCTCGTATGCAGATAATGTAAGTATAACAAAATAAGGAAACATATATCTATTGCAAATTAGTTACTGCTGATAAATGTACTTGAAAGATCAACATGAGGTCGTACTTATATTGTATATACTTTGTGTACGTATATTCGACGTCTTGTTATATCTTCTTACATACAAACGTTTAATTTTGTGAGTAGTTAAAATGAAAAACCGCAAAGCTTTCAAAATACATCATGACATCTAAATCATATGGCATACCGTGCGCGTCCCCGTCCCTATGGATTTCGAGCGCTACATGAGTTTTAATTAAAAGTGAATTTATCGTCGATTAAAATGCGATAATCAACCGTGTCTTATATCTGTAAGAGTTTATTCATTTTGAAGATATCTAATGAAAGTTTTATAAATCAACACCTTGTCAGGTTAATGTGCTTTGATGGATATATCGCTCGTGTGGTTTTATTATCGCGTATACTTAAGCGCGGCGCTTGTGATTTATGATGATTATCGTGGTGAATTTATTTTGCGATTATATGAGATTAAACATATAAGTTGAACGTTTGATACAACAATGCGGATGAGATTTGTTTTGCTGAAATGATTTAGTATTTACTTAATAATAGAATGGGCATTGCGTGAATATGAACATCTTTCTGGCCGTTATTTAGAAAATTAGATTTAAGTATGATCAGAAATATCAACAAGTGCGCTTGTTTGCAATTGCAACGAATGTGAAGTTATCCTAGAATGCTATCCCAGAAAATAAAAATATTTAATCAGGCAACACTAACATATCAATAACCAATTTGCTCTTGTGTGAAGGTAGACCAGCCCAGAATTTTTATCAATTTTAATGAAAAAACGAAAAATTATCAAATTTATTAAATTTTATTTGTTTAAATATAATAAAAAAAATTAAAAACTAAAGTACCAAACAACTGTAAACTTCTGAATTGCATATAGTAAAGGAAAATTACAGGCAATGTTAAAAAGTTCGATCCGTGACAAGTTCCCGCAAATGAACTCTGGGCTGGGAATTTCATTGAATTTTATATAATTTTTCGTCCCACTCGATAAATCTAAAATTATTTCGCCAAACCTAAAAATGTCTCGGATCAGGGCTACATGATTTTGAAATGTATACACTGATAGTTAATTTTTAGCTGAACTAGAACAAAATGGTTCCGTGGCAAGATCACGAAAATAAACTCTGGGTTTTGAATTTCACTGAAAATGAACTCTGGGTCGAAAAATTATATAAAATCAGTGAAATTCAAAACCCAAAGTTCATTTTCGAGACCTTTCCACGGAACGATTTTCTTCTAATTCAACTCAAAATTAGCTGGTAGTGTATACATTTCAAAATCATGTGGTCCTGATCCGAGACATTTTTAGTTTTGGCGAAATAATTTTAGATTTATCGAGTGGGACGAAAAATTATATAAAAATCAATGAAATTCCCAGCCCAGAGTTCATTTGCGGGAACTTGTCACGGATCGAACTTTTTAACATTGCCTGTAATTTTCCTTTACTATATGCAATTCAGAAGTTTACAGTTGTTTGGTACTTTAGTTTTTAATTTTTTTTATTATATTTAAACAAATCAAATTTAATAAATTTGATAATTTTTCGTTTTTTCATTAAAATTGATAAAAATTCTGGGCTGGGCTAACTTCACACAAGAGCAAATTGGTTATTGATATGTTAGTGTTGCCTGATTAAATATTTTTATTTTCTGGGATAGAATTCTGGGATAACTTCACATACGTGCAATTGCAATGAGTTACGTTTTTGGCAGAAACTACCTCAATATCTAAATTCTACAGATTCTCAATAAATTCAGCCTGTAAATATCAATAATTCAAATCATGAACACAATCAGATTGACGTTTCTATATTCGGTGAATTATGTGTTACAAAACAGGACATCGTTCCAATTTGAGGTAATTCTCTAATTTTTAGAAAATTTCTGAAAAGCTTTTCTAAATTGTAACCCAACCCCCAGCCGCTTCCTCGAGGGATAGATATAAGTGTGAAATACTTACCAAATATCGAGGAGTCATTGTGCGCATTCAGATTTATCTCAACATGTTCCCAACAAATGGGTGTCCTGAAAACAATTTTAGAAAAGGTAGCACTGTCCAACTACAATAAAGAGACAACGAAGTAGTGGTTCAATCTACAAGGTGAATTAAAAATCCACTGCTCGGCTATACACAGTGCAGGAACGTACGTAGACAGGGACGCAGTAAAATGGACCCCGGAACAGGGTCTCAATTTTCAAACAACAAAGCTCAAAAACCAGTACACATTGAAAACGATAACGGGGCAACGCACAATAGTGTCCAAACAAAAAATGAGACACTCTGGAGGGTGAGATACGTGCTCCCAGCAAAATAATTGTTGCAAACAGAAACAGGATTTTTGAGTGCTTGAGCTCAATTCTTGGCGCTGAATAAAGATTGAGTTGCTCATAAACTAAACAGAATTTGCTCTAAAACCGCATTGACACGCTCTCTATAACCAAGCTTGTATAGAAATAATTAAAAATTATAGATCGAATACGATGAGGTACACTTTCATGACACTTCAAACGACATTTATCTGAGGATCCAATTTTCATAGTTTTCGCTGGAATTTCACGCCCTGTACCATTTTTATAAGCTTCGCAACAGTTTCTTTGTCGTTTAGACTTAACTGTTTCCCAGTTATTAGTGATCACTTTTCGTTATAGTTTTAGCGACAATTTTTTCACAGGTATTTTCGCTTCCTAACGAATTCGAACAGTGACACGAATCAGGGTTATGGCAATATTCTGAAATATATCAATACAGTTCAGTATTTTATTGAAATTTTTACGTCATTCACAGACAATTTCAATATTTAAAATATGTTTACCTGAATCATTTTCTTCTAAACTAACTTGTAATTCGACTAAAGACTCGTCCATTTCCAGAATCCGTAGGAAGAATAATTTGGAAAACGGACGAAACAGGCAGATTTTCCTGGTTTTGAAGTATAAGCAAATGCAATCATGGAAAGTGGAAAGTGGAAAAATGTCATTGAGAAGTGATTTTTGATACAGCATTATGAGATGGTTAGCCAGAGCAACAATACACCTTTAAAACGATCGCTAGCAAGCCATCCTGACCGAAAGAACAGTCATCGTTTAATTTATTGATGTTATATGATAGAAAATGCATGACTAATGTAGTCGGCAAACAGGTTGATTATGATTCCAAGACCATCAGTTGATTCATTCAGATAAGCTAGACTTTCTGGATAGTCATCAGATATTTTCTTCATGTTGATTAGTACCTAGAAATGTTTCGGATTTGTAATAATTTCAGATTGTATTTCATTGATGTTCGTTGATGTAGAGCAGATTTGAAAGCAGGAAAAGCCTTAATCTGCATTGACATAAGTTTAGTTATGGTTGTTAGATCAAGTCTTTAACAATTTTTCTAAGATGGAATTTGATTTCAACATTGAAAGAAATTTTTAAAAACTGGTTCGAACAATCATTACTCCTAAGTTAGCCAACAAATTGTTAAAATAATAAATTTTTAGTGAAATTAGGGGATGATATAGGTCAACAACAGAAAGTACAGAGGAAAATACCAGAACTCGCTGTATGTTAAAATTGTTCTTGAAGGCGCTCGTCTGGTGAAGGCCACAATAATTAAAGCTATTTCTTTCAGGCTTGTTGGATTAAACACGAACATATGAGTTTCGTCGGTATAGAAGTTGTTAATTTACACGGAAAAACAAGTTTCTCCCGGTATTTAGTTTAGTTATATTGTAGTCTCAACATTTCTCCAAAATCATCCAAATGGTGAAGCACGTGGTTGATCAGTAGAAACGACAACCACATTGATAGTCAGCAATATTTTCGGATGGGGATAGTTCTCACAAGTATAACATTTATGTCACGACTTTCGAGCATCTCTTCTTAGTTCCACATAATGGAGGAGGGTTAATATGAATGAATGTCTTCGGGGTTTAGACGAATGTGTCTTCGATGTCTGAAGACGTGGAACACAGTGGTCTAGAATTAAGATATGCTTCTATTTGGCTTAACACTGTTGACATTTCTTCGTATCTCAATACGGTTATTTAAAACACTTTTTGGCGGTATTTAGATGATTTTACGACTGCCTTCATTTGATAAAATATTAATTATTTCTGAGATATAGGTTTTGTTGAACTCCTTTATGGCAGTCTTCAATTGTTTATCTGCACCTTTAAATGTTGTACTGCAATCGCTATAGATGTGGCTGCACAGTCCTCAACGGGAAATAAATCGTTTAAAGGCAGCTTTGAAGGCATTTTTTGTTAAATCACTAACAACTTCTAGATGTACTACCTTTGTTGCCATACAGATAAATACCGCGATGTAAGCCTTGTAAATTGCGGCCCACTGAAGATTTTAATGTGATTGGACCGGCATAATCAATTCTCAAGGTCTAACACGCGATGCTGGCAGTTGTCTCATTAACTGAGCTGCTTCCTTTGTCTTATACCGGTAACAACGAACACACTTGTTGATTATTTTTTGAATTATTTGTTTGGCATTTGTAATCCAATATTGGCTCCTGATTTGGCTCAGTTTAGTAAAATGTTGATTTTTCGTCAATAATTGGATGTTCAGTATCGAATGATGCTATCGAGTTTCTGATTCTTCCGCCTACTCCTAGAATACCTACGTTGTCGACAAATGGATGTAATTGCCACAAAGCACTTTTGGTGCTTAAATTGAAGCCCCTTTCTAACATTCTTATTTCATCGTGAAATTTAGCCTTCTGAATGTCGTTGATTATTAAGTTTCGACTGCTCCTTAGTTCGTCGGTCGACAGTGGGTCGGATGTTCTTTTTAAGTAATCCTTGCATCTAGCATTGTTGATAAATTTTTTATAAAAGTAATGATTCTTATCATGATTATGATTTTCTTCACTACTTCCTGAGTGCTGAAAATTTGATGTTTTAATGATAGCAAATTCATCCTTTGAAGCCACTTGGGTTCAGACCACCACAGGTCGTTGTGTTGGATTGTGGCCCCTTGTTGTTTTGTATTTCAGCTACACGATTTTCTACGAATATCTTCCATTTGTTTAAAAGCTCTTGAATCCATACAAGAGTAATGGTTGAATCCGTATAAGCGCATATTGATGTTGGCGACTCTAATGACTTGCCTTACGCTATTCGTTAATCTTGACAACAAAACTGCCCCGCATAGCTCTAGTCGTGGTGTATTTTTTTTAGTGGAGCTACTCTTGCTTTTGATGCTAGTAACGTAATTTTAACATCTCCGGATGTTAAAATCACCCTGCTGCGTATGACAGCTGCGTATGCCGCATCCGAAGCATCACAGAATTCATATAATTCAATTACATTGTAATTGCTGTAATTGCTTGCTGCAAGTTGAAATTTTGCCCAATTCGTCCCAGCAATGTTTGCTTCCCATAGCTTTTTCAACGATCGTTTAACCCGTTTGTGACCTATGTATCATTTTCGCAACACGAAACATCATGTTGATTTTTTTTGATTTTTACAAAACAGACGAGAAATTTCCTGTAAATTTAGTTACCGTTACGAATGAAATTTTGTGCATTCTTTCATTATCGTCAGTGCGTAACAAGGTCAGAATAAAGTGGTAATTAATTTGTGTTTGTAACAAAATGGATCCGGCTACAATACGATGTTGGTAAGTTTGTTTTTATTACAATTTATCACATTTGTAATGTGATAGTATGAATTTTACAAACCATTTTGTAGACGGGTTGCGCAAACGCATTAATGGTCACTAAGTGTTAATGTTTTTTCTATTTTGAGGAAAACGCCGCTTACTGTAGCCGAAGCGCTGGAAGCGTTTGAAAATATGCCAGATGACATAGAAACGCCTACCGATCTATTTTTGGAACCCCCAGAACTTCACATAGATAGTGATAAAGATTCTGGAGAAGACGATGATGTGAATCCTGATCGTGTTGCAAGCTGGAGTCGAAATTCGATTTCGCCAATTGGATTTGGAAGAAGATGATGAGGCAGACAATATAAATGAGGCAGGCGAAATAAATGAGGTAGACAAGACAAATGAGGTGGAAGAGACAGGCCCTCAATCGTCTCACTCAAAAATTCAACAAAGATGGGAATCTGGGAAAAATGTGAAAATCTAATTTATGGGAAGTTTCAAAACCGTATTCGTTGAGCATGACTGCACAGTCAAATGCAATTGATTTTTTCAACTTTTTTTTCCAAAGGAATTTATTGATTCACTGGTACTTCACTGGTAATCAATATTGACGAATATGATATTTATGCATTTTTGGAGTATTAATCTTATCCGGCTACAACGTCTTACCACGCCGACGAATGTATTGGTCAACCGATGTCAACATTAGTAATATACTCATTTCGAAATTGATACGGCGCAGAACATTTGAAAATATTTTCACAAATATTCATTTTCGTGATATGGATCAAATCCTTTCAACAAACGATCTATTTGCTTAAATTCGGCCCTTCATCGATCATTTAAACCATGTTTCTTTAAAAGTCGCACCAGCTGAAATGGACATTTCAGTAGACGAATCGATGATTCCTTATTATATACGTCAGCAGAAGTCAGCGAGCCAACTTTGAGGTTAAGAGTCAGTGGTATTGGGGTTTGCCCAAAAAATGCAAAAGCGATTTCCAGAAATAATGTTAACATTTTATTTTGATAACTTTTTTACAGGGCCGAGTCTAATTAGTGCATTCAATAACATAAACTCGCGGGAACTGGCACTTTGCGTGAAAACAGAGTGAAAAATATTAAAATGCCACACAAAAAGCTGTTGAATAATAAGCCAAGTGGATATTACGAAAACTACGTAGATGTTGATAACGAAACAATATTGACACGATAGAAGGATAACCAAATAGTATCGATGTTATCAAACCATTTTGGGGAACATCCTGTAGGCGCAGCTCGTCGGTATGTACGAGTACATGCGGAGGGCAAAAAATGAATATTCCGCGACCGAATGTTGTGAAAATGTACATCCAGAACATGGGTGGTGTTGACTTATTGTATAGGCATATATCAAACTACCCAATATCTACTCGCGATAAAAAAATTATATGCCTGTCGTCCTATGGATGATGGATGTAGCAGTTACAAATTCATGGTATTTAGCTAAGTCATACAACTACAAAGAATATCAGCTAAACTTTCGGCGTCAGTTAGGTATGGCTCTTCTAGCCCGGTATGGAAAATTGACGTCTAACGGCAATCAAGGCCAAAGCACCACGCGTTTACTAGCCAAAGGCTAGGCTAGTTAAAAAGGTTTTATTTACAATGAACAAATGAATTTATTTTCTGATTCTGCTTCTAATTTATCTATCTTAAATAAGTTTCTCGGCTTAAGTTTTACAATAATTTCTAACTTGAACTGCCCAGCTCAAGCGGTTTCTGCCACTGAAGTCTCCTCACTCCATTTGTGGTGTCCAGCATACGACGGAGATTTGCTAAGGTTTAGGGAACAAAATTACTTCAGCTACCTTCCATTGACGTGCTACATAATTCACACTTCTCGGTAATGGCTTTCACAATTTGCCCAGTAATTTAGTCATAACCTGGAGCTTTTCTGATACTTTAGTAATTTTTGATTTCAGTTATCGTTTCCAATAAGGTTGCATGACTTATATTTAGATCATTTACTTTGTTTGCGATAGATGAAGTTTTATTTGCTCTTTGCCTCGGAGGCAACGGTTGAAAAGACTCTACCAAATAAGCAGCAAATAGTGAGACTCTGTTTGCCGCTTTTAGCACAGGATCCTTGGCATATGCGTTTCGATTTTTTTAACCTCTTCGTTGCTCTACAAAGTGAGTAATTGTAATCGTTTAGTTCAGAAAGACCTCGAAGTCGCTTATCCTTGCTTCTCTCTTGTTACTTCTTTATGAACATATTTTTACGATCTTCTGGAGTCGAAATTGATTCGCAAAAATCCCCCAAATCGTCAATCCCCCATTTAAACGCACTTGTCGCTGAATCCATGCTAAACTTCCTCGTTTATGCTAAATGACATAAATTAATAATCTACATTGACACATTGATACTAGGCAAAGAGTTGGTTGTTAAATCGTCCACGATCTAATACTTCTAAGAGCCAAACCATATTTTCTGCCATACTCGTACAAACAAGTACTAACGATTTATAACGAATAAATTTAGATAATTTTGTTTTAAATTTAAACGGTTCCCACAATCAATGCCAAGAATTCAACCTTTAAATCCATTTAAATAGTATAAATACCAATAATCCGCGAACTTATAAACGGTGATGACGGTGTGTCTTTGATGTTACAGTGACGAAGTTTTCTAATTTTTATGTAGTTTTAATTCCAATTTAGAATACCTACAGAATTATTGACGGCATACCGCAAAAATTAAAATTCGTAATGAGAATATTACGAACAATCCATGGGAATTAATAGACGGAAACATGTAACTCGTATAACATGTACGAATGCAGATTTAAAAAATCTGCACACAACACACGGGTGTATAGAATCCACTGTTAATTTTCTTGTGTGGTATAGATTGTCTTGTGCTTCTTAATACCATTGATAATGATGGTTTTAATATCTGTTATTTGTGTGGTAAATATACGCAAGAATAAAGAAAAATGTTAAATTTTTCGTTTCTTCTGTTCTTTTCTTAATTCATAATCATGTTTCCTGGTATGCTTAACTTGTTTACCCAGATTTTCAAGCGAATTATGCGCATTCAAGCAAATTTAGGTTTCAAATTCACTTGTTGTTTTTAAAGCGGCATTCCTGTTTGATATATAAAGTGTGGGCCTTGTGCATTTACCTTTTCTTTGATTGGAAAAAGTGAAATAACCTTTCTCAATTTTTATGCATTTTAAAGTAAGAATGTTGAGCATCAATATAGTACAACATACTACTTGTATGGTAATTACGATGTACAGTGTTACGAGAGAGCTGATGTATAAAACGAATAGTGAACTTGTACAAGAAAGATCTCTAACCAGTTGGATATGCATAACCCTTCATAGCATGGCAATGAAGTATGTCCCAAATAACAAAAATAAACCATCATTAGTAAATACACTGTTAAAAAAATTCTTATAAGAATTTTGACTTAAAACTAGAAAATAAACTCAAAAGAGTTTATTTTACATTCTTCATAATAGCCCGGAAAATTCTCATTTTTAAGTAATTTTACAGAAGATAACATTTCAATACGTCTACATGCAGAGTATAGAAAATTTGTGTGCAATGCCACTATGTTGAAATTAGACGATAAGACGACATCCAGAAGACAGACAAGACAATCAAGTGAGCTAAAGGACCTTTCAATAAAAATGAGATACTTCTGAATTTTTTTCTGATAAATTAAGTCAATTCGTTCCAAATTGAGAGAGGAGTATCCCTTTTAGTTCTGCTAAATCAAGTCCATTTTATTAGTTTGCGTAATTTTTGTTAAAATAAATTCTAGATATCGTAAACTTTGTCGGAATTTATGAAAAAACCTTAGTTGGCAAAATCAAATGAGTTAACTGCCATTTCCAAACAGAGAGTTCGGATATCCTATTTAGTTGTGGTAAATGAAGACGATTTTATTAGTTTGAATAAAATTTGTTTTAACTAATTCTTGATATCTATTGACGTACCCCATACGGTCGGTCCAATTTTTGAGCACATTTTCGATGGTATGTGGCATTATGTCTTCAATGGCAATGCGAATATTTTTCTTGAGAGTGTCAATGGTTGCTGGTTTATCGGCGTAACACTTATATTTGACGGCACCCCAAAGATAATAGTCCGACGGCGTCAAATCACAGCTCCGAGGCGGCCAAATAAGATCAGCATTTCGGCTGATAATTCAATCTTCGAAGACAGTGTGCAAAAGATCAATTGAAACGTGTCCTGTGTGGCATGGAGCGCCGTCTTGTTGAAACCAAATGTTGCCTATGTCCTCCTCTTCAACTGCTGGGAACAAAAAATCGCGACTCCTTGCTCATTTTCCGCAAGAAACAGTCACTCGTTGAGGATGCATCGGCTTCTCTACGATCACGTGCGGGTTCTCTGTCTCCGTTCATGCGACAATTCTGCTTGTTTACATAGCCGCCAAGATGCAAATGCACCTCATCCGAAAAGATGATTTTTTTGCCAAAATCGGCATCTTCTTCAAGTCTATCGCATACCCACTCAGCGAACCGAAAATGCAATGGGTGGTCTCTTTGCTTCAATTCCTGAACCAATTGAACTTTATACAGTATCATACCAAGGTCTTTATGCAGAATTCGTCGCAATGTTGTACGAGAAATGTTCAATTCTTGAGCATTATGACAAGTTAACGTTCCCGGCGACTCATGCACATTCACACTCACGGCTACAACATCAACATTTTCGGATGTACGCTTGGTTGGCTGCTTGGTTCGTGTTGGTGTATTAATTAGCAAGCCTGTTTCTTTAACTTCATTCACAAAATAGCGCACATATGGAGCTCCTGGTGCTTCGTTTCTTCCGAAAACCACACGCAATTTTCGCACACATTCTGCAACATTACCATGATTTTCGAAGAAATGTTTCAATATTTCCCAGCGTTGTTCAAGCGAATACACAACCTTTTTCATTCAGCGGAAGGATAAAACTAACTTTCTGTCAAATCAGAAGTGACATAACCCTTACCATACTCAAAATAATCGCTAGTTCAAAAAAAGTTAGGTGGCCCACCCTGCATTTAAGAACATTGGCATGAACTTGAACTACGAACCTATGCAAGAATTCAAATTATCACGTATTATTTGCAAATCTTATTTATGAAAAGCTCCAAAACCATCCAGTCCTTATTCAGGTAAAGCACGATATTGCATTTACTACACATTTCGTAAATATACAATGCAAGAGGGTTTTCATTAAATCGGACCAATGGTGCGATTGGTTTTTTCCGTTTTGCTTCCAATTGAAAAGAGAGATTAGATGCGGCTCGGCCACTTGTTCGTGCCAGCAACACACATAGCTTCAACTAGTTCCATTCTAATGTTATTAGTTTCGGGCTGGGCTGATTAGCTTCTTCATTAAGTCTATACAAAAGCAATGCATTTAGTCACAAACTCAATTTATATAGCTTGTTTTGCCTTTTTCTTGTCCTTTTCGCTGTGGGGCCGTCGAGAAATAATTATCGAATGCTAGCAAACGAATAACAATTTTTGCAGAAGCTCCCAAATTTGGTTTCAATTGCAATCGTTACTTGTCATCGTTTTCCTGGCTGGTGGCCAGCTCAAAATTGTAACAGAATCCCGATATTCCGGATGACATGAAAAGCTTAAATCCCCATTTGTGGGGTTACGATGGAATATACTGCTTCAAATAATGCCGTGGTTTGGGGGCACATGATTGCTCGTCTACGAATAATTTTTGTTATGGCGGAACCATCCGTAATCAGTAATCGGTCGTATTTTACATATCCGATCAAAATCGAGATGGCGTTTGGAAGTGCTTCCGACTAATGTTAAAATGGAGACTTTTTTTAATTTGAATCGAATAAAATTTTAAATTATCCCATTTCCCTGCTTTGGTATCAAATATTGCCGGCTGTTAGGTATATGCACTACCGATGTTATTACCGGGTAACTGACAAGAAGTGTTACCAACTTCAGACAGTCATTGCTGTCAAACCACTCATGACAAAGGGCTCAAATTTACACTAATGACAGTCCATTCCATTGTTTACAAGCATACAAAAGCATTTTAGTAAGAAATATTCAGAAAAAAAGTTATCCGCAATGGAGTTTGAGCGTAATAGTGTGATTGCTCTATATTTGGCTGGAAAACCACAGCCGCAGATTGTTAACCAGTTAAAACATCTGCATGTGAATAAAATGTTTGTGTATCACACCATAAATCGTTATAACGATAGTGGCAGCATTGCAAAACGCCATGGTGGTGGACCGAAACGCACTGCAACATTGCCAGATATCATTCGGAAGGTGAAGGCCAAATTGGCTCAGAATCTGCGCTGTAGCGGCAGAAAAATGGCTTGTGAGGCGAACATTTTGCTCGAACGGATGCAGCACATATTGAAAGATAATCTTGGACTAAAGGCCTTGAAATTCCATAACACGCATGGTCTCATCGATGCTCAAAAAAAAGTTAGAGTGGAAAGAGCAAAGGAGTTGTTACACTTGCACGAAAGTGGCAATTTTCCGAATTTGGTTTTCTCCGATGAGTCACCGTTCGTTATTGAGCAATATGTGAACAAGCAAAACGACCGGATTTGCCCGATCGTTCTACTGTAAATTTGGGCCAACGGATTGCCACTCGAAACCAAGCGCCGCCGATGGTGATGGTTTGGGCCGCCGTAACGGCCGAAAGCCGTTCACCGCTCGTTTTTTTGGACTGTGGCATCAAGATACTTGTTGGGGGGAGCGTTGAAGCCTTGGGAACAAAAACATTTCGGCCGCAAAGCCTGGACATTTCAACAGGACTCGGCGCCGAGTGATAAAGCGCGCGTCAATCAAGATTGGCTGAGAAACAACGTTCCGCGGTTCATTTCCACTGCCCAATGGCCACCAAATTCACCGCATGCAAATCCGCTAGATTTCTCGGTTTGGGGTATTTTGAAGAGTAAGGTTGTGACAAAAAAATACCAAAGTGTCGATCATCTCAAGCAAGCCTTCGCCGGGAATGGGCAAAATACCGCAGAGCCACTTTCGTGCTGCATGCAATAGCTTTGTCGGCCGTTTGAAGGTAATAATCGCGGCTAAGGGTAGCCAAACCTGCTAATGCAATTCGAAAATTTAAATATTTATGAACATTTTTTACTTTGATTCAATAAAATTCATCAACAAATAGAAATTCTGTGGCGTTTTTTGTGACACTTCGTGTTAGCCACCCTGTATACATATCCTTATAAATTTCTTGAGTGATTTTTCGGTTCAAACGTCTGACGAATTACGGTTTCTTTGTAAAGCGTATAAATTGGAGATCATTTGTAAACAAATAATTGAAATACGTGTATGGAATGGTAAGATTTTTGATTTGACAGTTCTTCTGGAAAAATTAACTCATTACTATGCCCCATGAGTTTTGATTGTTTGATTTTTAATTCATCAACTAAATCTACTGGAAAAATTTTAATAGCAAACAATATTTTATTTGACTCTTCAACCTCATCGGATACGAAATTTTGGTTAGAAGTAGATGGCTCAATATCAACCGTTTACTTTTTCATAGTCATTTATTTTTAGCCGTGTTATTTCGATATGCGGTTTTCCTCATCTTCATTATCAACATCATCCTCCCTAGATAAAAAAAAGTTATCCCAGACTTCCCAGTAAAGTTTGTTGGTCTAACTGACGTAATTAAATATAAATGTCTGAAAATCATTAAATTACTCAATCTTTTGATGCTCAATCGCTTCCACAGCCCATTTTATAAAATTGTCGGACTAGGACGAATGAAATTGAGATACAACACACTTACTTCTTCATACAGGATCAATTTCATGAAACTTATATTCGTCCAAGTGGCTATGATTTCTCTTTAGTTATTATGTAGCGGCTATAGTTTTTGTGGAATGGGTGTAATTCTCGGGCTGATAGTGATCGGATAGTTAACTTTCGCTATAGAATATATAATGATGTTTCCTCTCTTTATAGTTTTTCTGGGATGAAATATTATGGGATGGTAAAATTTCTGAGCTGATAGCAATATCCTGGGGTGATCGTCGTTTCGTGGGATGAATCCTGGGCTAACTTTATATACATATCCTCCCTGTCTGTCCAGCTTTCCACAACTATTAAAATTGCCTTTTCAGTCAAATATTTGCGTGCTATTTTCTATAAAATAATTTTTTTTTCATTGCAGTTCAATCAAAATTGGTCTGATACTTATAAAGATAAAAAAATAAAAAATACCAAACGGTGAGTGAGTTTGAAATCCGGGCAACGAGCTTTCAGTATTTTAGTGAGAATTTATTTATTTTTATTCATAGTATAATTCATTAATACAACAAGTACACAATTCATTAATTAATTAAATGAAATAATCCTTCAAATTTTATAAATTCAGTAACTAATTATTCCAGTTTTAAATTTACGCCTGATAAATATTCGGACAATGGCAGGTACAAATTTAACATTTGTCCGTACTCCACATTTAATATTTCGTTGGATAACCTTTTTGCTTCAGTACTGCTTGTAGTTTTCTCGGCATCGAGTTTACTAAATGTTGGGTAAAACTCGGTATACAGTTTTCCCCCATTCTTCTTGTAGAATAAGCGTGAGCTGGTTTTTACTTCGAATGTTTTGTTTTCGCACTCTTCTGTCTCCTTACATAAATTTTTGATTGGGTTAATACCCGGCAATTGGGGTGCTTTAAAACTTTAGGGCAGTTGTATAATAAATAGGACTTTACTTCGTGGGCTTTATGTTTGGGATCGTTGCCTATTCTGCTTCAGATTATTACGAAAAATGTCTACTTATGGAATACCAAGTTTCCCACCCCACTTGAAACCAAACAAAGCCAAACTAAAACTGAACCGCCTCCAAATTTTACTGTAAATTTAATATTGTTTATTTTTAGTTCTTCATTGGACTCCCTCCACACTTTCCTCATTCCATCACAACCAAAAACATTGTAATACTGTGGGCAGAAATAGTAAGACTTTATTCATAATTTTAAAATTCTTCTAATCTATTTCGTCCCCCTCAAAGTAATCCCCCCCGGTCTCAATACACTTGGGCCAACGTTTCTACCAATCCTCGAAACAGTTGTTAAAGTCAATTTCCGGAATAGTCTCCAATGAGCATAGCGATTCACGTTTACTGGCTTTGAGTCAATCTCAAAACGGATTCCTCGGAGCGGCCGTTTGAGTTTGCTGAACAGCCAGAAGTCACACGGAGCTAAATCACGGGAATACCGGAAAATGGAAAGTGGAATTTTTGGTAAAAAAATTACGTAAAACCAATGCAGTATGTGAAGGTGCATTATCGTGTTGCAAAAACCAAGAGTTGTCTCCCCCGAAGGCATTCGGAGTGCATCACCCCTCGATAATCGAAGAAAACTGTCAACATCACCTTGATTTTTGACGTGGTTTTTTCGGCTTCGGTTCACTTTTGGCACGATATTCGGCCGATTGATCGTCTGTTTCCGGGTCGTAGGCATAGATCCAATACTTATCGCCAGTTATAATACGTTTCATGACATCCTGGTAGTCGGAAAGCATTGTTTCACAGACGTCAATGCGAGGCTGTTTTTCCAAAAAATTGAGTGATTTTGGAACCAATCGTGCTTTCACTTGTCTTAGGCCCAAATGATCTTTCAAAATGGTTTTCACTGATCCTTCCGATATTTCAACGATGCCAGTAAGGTCTCTGACTATTAATCGTGAATTCTCGAGCACCAATACCTTGATTTTATTAACGTGTTCATCATCAGTTGATGTTGATGGTCGTCCTAGACGTGGTTCGTCGTCAACACGTTCTCGGCCCTCTTTGAACAATTTGTACCAATCAAAAACACTTGCTCGCGACATACAATTATCACCGAAGGCCTTTTGCAACATTCTGAACGTTTCGGCACCACAAAATTGATTCCGCACACAAAATTTAATGGAACTTCTTTGTTGAATAATTTCACTCATTGTAAAAATCGCCGAATGCACTTTTTGTACTTCAGAAAGACAAGCGTATACTAAACACTAATTATTATTTTGATGTGACATTTGGCACAGATGTCACTGACAGTCATACCAACATAGAAAATTATTTCGACGAATGGTTTTCCACACGAAATTTAAATTAAAAAGTCTTACTACTTCTTGCCCACAGTAGTATTACACGACTGCCATTTCAAATTTGTTTCTTCACACAAATTATAATTTAGTTCCAACACCAGACGCTATGTTAATGTACAAATATAAATCCATGGTTTTGTAAAGTGGCGATTGCAAATATGTAACCCTGAGCTTTGAGGGTTACAAAATTTTCTTTGGTTGGATTTGTTGGCTCTTAACGGAAAAAATCTCCAGAAATATTTTTATTCGAACAAAATAATGTGAATATGTCGCTGTCAACAGGCAACTTTCTTCTTCCACTAATGTACGCATAGATCTCGAATATACCGTACTTGATTTCTAACGGGGAAAATTGAACTTACCGGCCTTTTGGTAAAACTGTCTTGTATTATCAGAAAATATTATCCCTGCTTGAATTTTAGAAAATCAACAACGTCAAACCTTGGTTGAAAATTTAATCTTTAAATTTATTTAAATATTTTAATTCTTTGTCTTTGTTTGTAAATGCTAAACTTTACAACACCATTGCAAAAATTGTAAAAACTCTTTGAAGCTGCCACTTCCGGTACACAGATTTCTATTTTTGATTTTAATCGTTTTTTTCGGCTAAAACTTCTGAATAGATTAAATATGGGGCTCAAGTCAACGTTCTTTGTCTATTTCGGCTGCTATATTTTTAGTTGGACGAGATTCCCACTAATCCATTGTCACCATTTTTAGGGTAACCTAAATAAATAATCGAGCGATAAATTAACTGTGGATAATATCAAGGAGTAAATGGGATTATTGGTTTCCTTCAGATTCTATTACTGAAATAAACAAAAGAAAATGACAGAAAGGGCTTTTCTCAGCATAAATGGGACAAGCAGTTTTCCAGTACCAGAACCGTTTGCTGGGGATCTAATTTCACAAGTCGTCTACGGTTTTTTAATACGAAAGCTGCTGATAAATATCTGTGGCGGATTTTTCAAATTTCAAGAAAGCTGAAACAGGAGATAATGATATCCAGAAATTTCATTTTCGTAGTTCTCCGATGAGATACAATATATTGCATTGACTTGTTGCGCAATGTTGCGTAATGTTGCAGCTTCTTGCGTCATGTTTGTGCTAATTAGATCTCTAATGCTACTCCACGTTGCTCTAGTTATTATTAATTTGTAGCAATCCAAATTTAGTATGGCGGATGGAGATTGAATTCTAAAATATTTTTGGTGTAGTTCTGAAATGTGGCCAACCAGGACGAAACAAAGCCATTTTTAATCGATAACGATAAAATTTGGTTTGGTAGATGGGAATATGATTTTAAATGGATTTAAGATAAAAATTATAATATGGCCGACCAGAACGAAATTTTGCATGGTGAATTTAATGATTTTTGGTGAAAGGATTCTTGGATATTGCCAGCAATGGACATGTGATATTTATTAACCGCAATCAAGATGGGATTTGGAAACTGAGATTCTAAAAATAAATTTGACAAAGGTTTGAGAATATAGTCAACTAGATCTGAAGTTAGCAATTTATTTCTCTTACCGGTTAAGTGGTGCAGTGCTTCGGTACTTGGACCGGGAGGTACTGGGTTCGAATCCCCCAGAGGCTGGATGCAAAGCAAATTTTCATCATCCATTATGATCGGGGATGTCAATAAACACAACTAAGGCCCTCTGTTGGAGTGCAGAATTCAGCGCCCACCCTCCGTCCACGTCAGTGTATATTGACATTGTGTATTAATTGACCTTCAATTATTAATTAGTCAAGGTGAAATTTGGTATAGTGTATGAACATGAGATTCTTAACTTATAATATGGCTAACTGGAACAAGGAACTACATTAACCAATCAGAGTAAACCTTGGTAAGGTGACTGTAAATGGAATATTTTCGGATTTTGGTGGTATCTCTAGAATATGGCCAACTGTAACGGAACAAGGGCATTTAAACATTCTCCATAAAACTTATTTCAGAATAAGTCCGAACAACGTACGATTAGTTTGCTGGAGTTGCTGAGCGTTTAGATGTCAGGTTTTTTTGTTAGTTTGTTTTGTTAGTTCTTGTTTTGTGAATTTAAAGGTTTTTCAAATCGGTCCATTTGGATGAAGCCCAACCATTCGGCAATCAATTTGAATGAAACTGAGATTGTAAAATGTTCTGAATTTGATTCTACAGAATCTTCTTTTCTCTACAGAATTAGTAAGCCAATTCTCAACCGATTGAAATGGATTTATGAAAATGTTACTAGAACCAAACATTTTATTACTTGAACTGGTTTTCGTAACAGTACCACCACTTTCGATTATGGTTTTTGAGTCCAGAAGTGCAAGCTCCATACTGAACGGATTTGTATAAACATCTTCCAATTTATTTCACTAGTTTTGGACAGTAACTATTTTTGAATAACTTCGTTTATCAAACCGCATTTAGTCAATCACACAATACCTCGTTTAAAAAATTTCCACAAACACATTAAAAGCAATCCGGAACTAGGGTTTTATCAGCCAACAATTAGGAGTTTGCACGATCAACACAATGCACGTATATGGTTTTGAAGTATAAAAGAATTCAGTTGGAACCTAAACAAGGTCAACGGGAACTATTAAACTATCAGTCGAAACCACATAAAGCCATCCAGAGCCATACCCTATAGAACCAAACTAACTATGGCACAGAAGCATAATGTGTTGTGCATCATTGTGCACTACTTGAAGTTTCAGCCGAAACCATGCCAGCCGGTACTAGGCAACTAGAACCATTTAAAGCCGAAACCAGTTTTTTATCAGCTACCTTTACGAGGTTGCACAATGCGTACCTGTCAGCTTTTACCGGAAACATAACAAGGTCTGTCGCAATCACTATCATATCAGCCGAAACATTATGCACAATGCGATGTACACTACTTGGTTTATAAGTCGGAACCATTAGGAGTTTGCGCCATGAACACAAAGTGCTTAAATGATCGTGCAAAATATCAGCTTTCAGCCGGGACCATAACAAAGCCATCCGAAACAACTACAGTGTCATCCATTGAGACCATACCTACTATAACACAAATAGCACAATGCATAGTGCATCATTGTGCACTGCCTGCTTTTGCAGCCGGAACCATATAATGCCAGCTGGAACCATATAAACCAACCGCAGCTAAACCAACTATGACACAAGTAGCACAATGCAATGTGTATCAATGAACACTTTCAGATTTATCAGGCGAAACCAATATTAAGCCGGCCGAAACCATTTAAAGTTAGCCGGAACCAGGGTATTATCAGAAGATATAATCAAAAGCTTACATAATTAGCACAATACGCTTAAAAGGTTGTGTAACATAAGGTTTCAGCCGCAGCCATACTAAGGGTAGCCGGAACCATATCAAGGCGGAACCAAACCAACTATAGCGCAAGTAGCACAATGCATTTTGCATCATTGTATGCCCTACCTTATAAATCAAGCCGAAACCAAACAAACTATGCCGAAAATAGCACAATGTATTGTGTTTCATTGTGCCGGAACGATTTATCAGCTGAAACCATTTGGAGTTTACACGGTGAATAGGATGCGCTTAAATGGTTGTACGACATATACGCTTTCGGCCGGATACATAACAAGGTCAGCCGGGACCACTACAATATCAGCCGGAACAAAATGAAACTAGCCGGAAACAAACCAATTATGGTTCAAATAGCAACAATGCATTGCGCGTCATTGTGCGCTACCTTATTTTTCAGCCTGAACCAAAGCCTGCAGTAACCGTACTCCGGTTGGCCAAACGATGACACCAAACAAACGATGACACAAGTAGCACAATACATTGTGCATCATTGGTATCTAGCTGATTTTTTGGAACCAGAGTTTTATTAGATAGAACCATTGAGTACTTCAACAATGCGCACAATGCACTTAAATTGTCGGCTGGAACAACTATAATGATGTCAGCCAAAAACAGCAAACATTAGTCAGAACCATATACAAAGTCATTGGGGATCATCAGCAGAATAAGTTCGGTCCGTTTTAGGTTGCTGTTCCTTTTTTAAAATTTTGGTTGTAATCAGCCGGAATCCCATGAGATTAGCGCTAACTAGCCGACTGGCTGATTCCAGCTGGCTTTATGCAGCAATTGTGCTCAAAGTGAAAACTTCTAATTGTTCTGGCTGATAAAATTCAGGTTTCGGCTGCTTTTGAATCGTTCCTGCTGGCTTAATAATTGCCTCAGCTGAAAAAGTAGCTAGTAATGACTGTAGTGGTTTTGGCTGACCTTGTTATTTTTCCGGTTGAAACCTTATATATTTCACAATCAAATTAAATGCATTGTACTCATTGTGCAATATCCTAATGATAACGGCTGATAATACTCTAGTTAGGGCTAGCTCTAAATCGTTTCAGCTGGCTAAATATTGATTGCGGGTGAAAAATCAGATAGTACACTATGCATTGTGCTACTGTGCGATAGTTGGTTTGGTTCCGGCTGGAATGGTTCCGGGTACCTTTATGAAACCATATATGGCCGAAACTAAATAGTTTCACCTAAAAAATCGTACGTTTAAGCATTTCTCAACGAATTATTTGAAATAGTCGTAAATTTACTATCACGGAAAAGCTTTGGTCCAGGTATAATGTTTTGTATCAACATATAATTGCAATAAAACAATCAACATTACCGCAAGCAAGGTGGATCAGTAAAAGCTATATATCTGAGGTTTGTGTTATCAAACACAACATAGCTCAGCAATTTATATTCTAAATCAAGCCAAATATTAGCTGGTGCGGACGACATACTAAATCGTAACAGGGTAAATTCTTCTCTCCTCAAGCATGATGCTAAATCATTTTCAAGTAGAAGAAGGTGAAGTACCGGACGCGTGTAAATTATAATAATATAATTAGAACAATTAAATCACCAAGAACTAGATGGCTAGAACACATTCACCTGGAGTCACAAATAAAGATGGTTGGACGACATTGAACGAAGACCAACCATCATTTGTCTCGTAGTCAGTGTTATCGTTTAATATTGACAGACTATACAAGGTGGTGAAAATATTTAGTTCGAAACACGAATCGGTTTGATTCATTTTTTAAACATTTAGCTAAAACCTAGTGATTTGGGAAAAGTATCATCCAAGGTGTCGGATAGGTTAAAATTGTTGAAACGATTTCAAAAATATTTCAAAAATGTGCAAATTTATCGTTTCCTTTTAATAAAACGAGCTTTGATAAAAAGCGAATCTGCGAATTGTGTTCCTGTTTGTCAAATCAATCAATTAAAGAAAAGAAAAATTTAAATGTCAAATCACTCAGCACAAATTCCTAACGAACGATCCACCGTAAAAAAAGAACTAACAGAAAACCAAAAGAAAATTTTCCGTACAATTTATGTCACTATAAATTTAATAAACTTCTTGCAACAACACAACAACAACAAAAAACAAAAGAAAAAAACAACCGTTTCAACTTTAATTTAATTTAACAGCAAGTGAGTGATTACAAGAAACAATAAGATATGGAAAAAAAATGTTTACACAATTATTTGTAATAAAAATAAACAATAAAAGAATTAATACAAGACGTCTGGTTAATTAAATAGAATGGAAATTAAATTAATGAAAAACAAAAGCCTCTATAATTATAAGAGTAATGTGTGTATGTATACCCATGTGTATGCTGCACATAACAAAACTAACTGGACATAATGAATCAACCGCGTACAACGTAAGTTGGGTGCATATTCTTCGACCCCCACTGGTTGGATTCCACACGATGACCAATTTGTTTTATGTGGAATTCTCATGGCGCGTTATTAATGAACCCCTGAGACACGGAGGAAAATTCAGTGTATATAGAGAATATTGGACGAGAAATTAATTTATTTACTTGAAAGTTTTCATTGAGTACGAAAGTGTAAATTAAAAATAAATTACATTAAGCTAACATTTTATTAAGAGCTGAGGGACATTAACTTTTTAGTGTTCCTCAAAAGAAATGTAATGATCTATATCATACATTTACTAAACCTGAATCACCATCTCTAGGAATGGCCGATAATATCCATTCAATAAAGTTTGCCTTAAAATCCGTTTAGCTTAAAATCTCATTTTTAATGAGCGGCTCAGGGAACTCGTTTCATTGGTGCGATTCAGTTGGTTCCGCAGCTCCTCGTTGCCATGCTGCTGCAGTCGCAGTACATGACTTCTTGTAAATTTTTATATTTCATTCTTAAGTCTCGATGAAGATTGTCATTTCTATAATGTACCAAGGAGCATTCACAATGCAACGTAGTACTTTGTTTTGAAATGTTTGTATGATCTTAACTGTAGTTTTCGTTGCGCAGCCCCAAAGCTGAATACCATACGTCCGGGTTTTACGAGTTGTTTATATATATCAGCAGTTAGTTGTGCAGCAGTCAGTTCGAAGTTTCTTCCAATAAGCCAGTGCATTTTTCTGAATATTAAATTCAGTTCTTGCCTTTTCTTTATAATATGTGATTTCTCCCTGAGAGTCTAGTGTCATGCCGAGATACCTAGCGTTATCTGAATATGGAATTTATAGCGAATTCAGTCTAACCGGAATATATTCTAATTTCCTATTTGTAAAGTTGATATGTGATGATATGATTTCTCCATTTTTTGATTCAGTTATTCACTATATTAGTAGTATTTTGTAGTTTTCTTGTGGACTCAACAATACTAGCATCAGTGGTCATGACAGCTGTGTCATCAACAAACGTTCCAATTCTAGCTTCTCCTATGTTTGGTAGATCATTTGTATATTACATGGTCCAGAACACTGTTCCCTTCCTGTCTCACCCGGAATTAACGGTCGTTGCTCGTTCATTCAAATAATCCCAAAGAAAATAGTCGTGTGCGAAGGCGCTGGCCAATTAATTTCCGAATTTCTGCAAATTATTCGCTCTCCAAAAATTTGCCTTTAAAAGTGCCATTGTGTTTCGGGAGTGTGGGCAGTGACTCCATCCTGCTGAAACTACATCTCAGGTCTGTTTGCAAGAGCAGGACGTAAAAAATGTTCTATCATAAACCAATACCGCTCTCCATTTACGGTTATAGCATTTCCATCTTCATTTTGAAAGAAGTAAGGCCCAATGATATTTTCAGATGTAATGAAACGCCATACTGTACACCTAATGGAGTGCAATTGGCGTTGATGAATGGCTCTTGGATTTTTAGAACCCCAGAACCTGCAGTTCTGCTTATTAACAAAGCCATTCAAATGAAAATGAGCTTCCCCACTCATAATCAGATTTTCAATAAAGTTGATTTCATCTCTGGCCAACTGTTGAAATTTAACTGCAAAATTTAGACGTTGCAGATGATCTGTTGGTTTTAACTCTTGCACCAATTACACTTTATATGGGGAATAACAGTAAATCATTTTTTTAAATGCGGCGTAGTGACGTACGAGACATTCCTAGCTGAGCAGAACGCCTTCTGGTAGATGTTTCTGGTATTTCGTTAACACTTTGCTCTACACGCTCAATATTTTCCGCAGTGCGAATTAAACATGATCTACCGGTTTGAAGGAAATCTCTCACGGTGCCATGTTGGTGGTGACGATCAACTAAGCAACTAGTCATTGGTTCAGAGGGAGAAATTCTGACATTAAAATGGCGACGATTGGCTTTTAAATAATCTGAAAAAAATACATACATAAACTAAAAAGTTATTAAATTGTTAAACCCCATGGTGACTTTTGGCCCACCTTGTATATATTTCCAGCGCTTCCTCAGTTGTATCAGTGATCCTATGTACCTGTTCTATAGTTGAGTGCCTTTCTCGAAAGGCACTATAATTGACTTTAGTCTCTTGAGAAACAGTCTTTCGAAAATCTTTGATGGTGATTGTTAACAAAGAAATATGCCTATACGATGTTTTGTCGTTTAGCGGTTTATTACGCTTTGGGATCATTATGATTTCTGCTAATTTCCACTGTATCGGAACAAAACTTTACCTAAAAATATCATTGATTATGTGTTGTAGTTACCTTAGTGCTTTTTGTCGGGCAGAGGCTTTTTTATATTAAAGGTTTTCTACTTCTTGTTTGATTTCTTTCAGAGTGGTACCATAGATACCTCGTCTATTTTGCTTATAGGTGTTAATTATTCGTTACCCGCTTGTCCAGTTGGTGGTTAGAAGGTATTTTCTAGGTGTTCGGCAAACAGATCACCTTTTTGCTTTTCGCTGTGAGCCCAGGTTCCATCAATCATTTTTATGGGAGGAGCTTACATCTTGGACTTCCACAAGGAATATTCCGTGACAGGTTTACCTGTCAGGTTATTTAGGAAGCTAGCAACTGACTCATTCTTAATATGCTCTATAAGTATAGTTTAAGTTTGTTGCACAAGTTTATTAGGATTGTTTTTTCTTCAGAGGTTCTTGTTCTCTACCAAGTGTTACGAGCTCTTCTTTTTTTGTTAACCAGCTCTCTCACTTCAACTGTAAGTATATACTTTTTTGTAATATTTCTTGCTGATCAGGAGTATTTTTCCAGGCCGCTTTTTGTACACTTTCAATGAGGCTCTCCAGTTCTTTTTCTCTCATGTAAGCGTTCGCGATATGCACTTGTAGATTGACTAATTTGTTTTGTTATTTGTTAGTCTTTGAGGGATATTTTCCGTATTATCGTGTCGGTTATTGTCATTAAAACTAGAGAATGGTTGGACGATAGTCCTTCTTCATTTTCGACAGCTAAGTAATTTTCAGAGATACATCTTGATATATAGAAATCCGGAAGGTCAAGAATTGTATTTAGCTCCGTAGACCCAGTAGGTTGGCTTTCTACTAACTACTCTTTCTAACTCACATATTAATGTACTGCCTGCTTCAAATATAGCTCTCTAGTGTTGGAAGTAGTTCTATTAGATCTCCAGAAAATGTTTTTCGCGTCATAGTCGCCTCCAATAATAAAATTACTACCAAGCGATATAAGAAGTTTGATGTAGTCTTCTTTTTTGGGTTATATCTGGATGTACAGTAGATTGCTGGTAAAATGCCTTTCTGAGATTAGGCATGTATCAATTTGTTGAGTTCAAAAATACTTCTAATTCTGAAATGCATTGCACAAAGCCATTTGCATTCCAGATAACAATTCTTAAATAGTGTGTTATTATTCTTTCTTGTTAAGCTTGTATGGACTAGAATGAAGGCAGTTAATGACTTCTTTAGTTTTACTTGACGCATCCGTTATTTTTTATCTTGGCTGGCTCATCGATGTATTTCCCAGTGTTTCTAGTCTCTGTTCCTGATTTTTCAGTAGCGCATAGCCATAGATTCCATAGTAGCCATAAATTCTAGTCATTGGTTGCGTGATAGCGTTTAGCTTCTGAACTATATTTCTTGCAGGACATGGTATTCCTCACTCGGTGCTTTCTTGATATTTTCGTTCTGTTTGGCCATTTTTGCATATGTTGTGCCTTGTCTTACTTTGGCGCTGTTTAGAGGGATTGGTTTTGAGAAGGATTGCATTTAAGGTTGAGAACTCTTACTTGTTTGATTTCTCTTGTTGTCTCTCATTCTTTGCAGCTCTTTCGGCTACCTCACAGCTTCTATAACTTGCTGGGTGATGGTTATCACAGTGTATGCATTTCACTGGTTCGTTCTTACTTTTGTTGAATTCTTTGTGGCATTCTACTCCTGTTCTTTTTTAATTCTTAACTTTTATATTAAGGATTGCTTTGATACAATATGCACTATCAATGTTCTCAGTGTTGTCAAATTTTATCTTGAAAAGAGGGAGGCAAACTTTGGTTGTTTCTCTTTCATCTTTTGCTATTTTAGTGACATTTTCTTTAGTATGTTCACAGTATTTAGGATTTTGAATCCTTTCGGACTAAGTTCCTCAATTATTTCTTTGCTTGGGCACGTATGAGGTAGTCCTCAGGTCACGACTTTAATTGGTTGCTCAGCTTTATTTTCGATGTTTCGAGTGGTGATTGCATTTGAATACATTCTGTAGATTTCTAGGGCAAGTGCATTCACTTTGATATTTATCGTTTGGAACTAGCACCGCTTTTTTTAATTGTTTCGTATTCACTAACATTATGCATGTTAATGGGTGGAGGTGGTATCTCTTGGTTGATAATGTTCGGTGTATTAACTGATTGCACTAGTCTCTCTTTCGGTAGCAGTGATTCGTTTTTATGTACCTTCACTAGGTCCGTGGATAACTGATCATACCGTTGGGGATGTGGTTTTCTTACGCTCTGTATTGATTGTTCCACCTCAGGCGAATATTGTGCTTCTCGTTTCTTGTTTTGCCTTCGTATAAAGCTCGTTTTATACGGCACTTCATCTTCATCTTTTTCATAGGTAGATATAGTATTTTCTTTGGTTAGATCCTTATTTTTGATTACAGCAATTTATTATTTACGCTGGTGGACTTCTTTGAATAGCTGTCCATTGAGATGCATTAAGTTTTCTGACGATTTCTTTAAATCATTTTAATAGTGTTACGGAAATACATTAATTACCAAATCTGGATCTCAAATTTCATTTTGATTACCTTATTGAATAAACTAAAGGTCATTATGGGTTGTCAAACACCGTGTTTCCGCACCGTTTCAGAACAGCGACAGTTCTTTCAAAATAGGAAAAGTCATCAATAGTAGCGGTTAAATTTGAATAGAACAAAAAACAAACGGATAAGAATATCGAATTTGTTTATGCTAAGCAAATAAATATTACAGAAAAAGATGGTAGGTGTAAGAACACTAAAACGTAGTCGAAATATTGTCGGCTATTTTTGTCGATATACATTAAAATGAAGAAAATTGATAATGAAGACTACACGAATGACGAGGCCGGTTTATAATGTTCTGTTGAATTTATTAGAAAAAAACCTTACAAAACAGTCAAATAGACCTCATACATTTTGAATGCCGATTGACTGTTACACTATCGAAATGTCTAACTACTTCCTGCTGTAGATGGCAAACATACAGCAATTCAATACTCACCAAATAGCCATACCAATTATTTTAATTATACATAATTTGTCAGCATAACCCTTATGGCAATATTCGATGCGAATTTCATTTTTACTAATGTTGTGCTTATGGCAACCAAAGCGATGTAGGTATATACACTCGCGAGCAACTAAATCGACTCAAACCTCCGTGCGTACAAAAGGCGTATTTTTGTCATCGTTCAACAGATTTTCGTAAAACAATTATTTTTTTTTGGCAGCTTTGAAAACCTACCTCGTATATCATTAAAATCCATAAAGTACTTTTGAAATTAAAGCAATCGTAGTAAAATGCGATGTTTCGGTGAAAACAATTGGCGTGCTGCAAACTCCTGTATAATACCACGTTGACCCATATTTACCATCAGTCACTTATCAGACGTTGATCTGAAAAAACCTCTACCAGTTTCATTCGTTGTTCCTTCAAAATCATTCCTCAGAAGAACGCAATCAACGAGAAATCGCTCGTCAGCTAAACATGAGCAAATCTGCTGTCTCAAGAGTATTCAGAAGGTTTCAGGAACATGGTATCTTCAATCGGGGACCACATACCAGCCGGTATCGGACTACATCTGAGAGAGATGATCGATTTATCGTCCTAAATTCACTGTGAAATCGGCATCTCACGAGCGTCGCTGTGCAGCAGGAGCTAATACAAGTTCCAGATGGAGCTGTTAATCAATGGAAGCTAGAAAACGCTTAAAGAAAGCCAACCTCGCGCCAAGACGGTCCACTGGAGGCTCAAGATAGACAACACACCACCGCAAATAGCGACACGAATTTACTCGCGAGCACATCAATTGGAGCACCGAGCAATGGAGGTCCATTCTATTGTGCAAAATGTGTCTCTAGAGTGCGGTTTTTGCAATGCTGTTTTGCTGGAACAGTCTCGTACGGTGGCGATTCGTGCATGGTGAGGGCGGGCATATCGCTTGAGGAAAAAAACAGATCTTGTTTTCGTACTTGGTGGAGGCCGTAGACGAGGTCTAACCTCTGAAAGATATATCGGGGACATTCTCTTGAATCATGTAGTGACCTACGCAGGATTTATAGGGGAAAATTTCATATTGAACTCGAGACAATGAAGTGACCAGCCCTCAGTCGAAACATGAATCCAATTCAGCATTTATGAGACGAACTAAAACAGAGGGTCTGAGCCAGTGACCTCAAGATTGCGTTGGGATGAGCAGTGAGGTGCGATCCCCCAAATCTTCGTCAAAACCTTAATAATGTCAATGGGGAACCTGTTACGATTACGATGTCAATTCGCATTGATGTAAACGAGAGGCATATAAGAAAAACATTCTTATGGAATGTTTTGCTTTACACACCCATTCGATGCGCATTGTTCTCTCTCTCCTCTTCTTACTCACCCTCGAGCCATCACCACGACATGTACAAACACTACACAACTTCGAAAGCGAAGACGCAAACCGAGGGGAATAAAATTAAACAGCGCTTGTTACGATCATGTAATCGTAACAAACCGTATGCGAACCTCTACAATGGAGGGGGGGCAATACTAAGTAGTAACCAATAACATTGTGGAATTTGAATTTAAATATTCCCAATATTTTTTTCATAATCATCAATTTTGGTTGCGTCTTCGTTCAAAATTTATTATAAGAAATGATCTGAACCAATTTTCATGAAAAAAATGTCGTTTAGAAGTAAAAATGTAAGGGTTCCAAAAAAAATGTCTTGTGAAAGTCGTTTTAAAAAAATTTGTCTTTCTGTGTCCGCTGTAGGTTTGATTCGATTTAGTTACTCGTAGTTGGCACTTGTATGTTGGCTTTTTTGTGAAATAAATCCTGTATTATTGATTGTTAAACTCATGTTACTAAACTTTATAAGATGGGTCCCTCCATCATAGGAGGATATAGAGTGAGAATTGAGCAACTTTTCGTTTCAATTACGACAACTTCGATATGCGCTAAACAAGAACAAAATGTCCCTAATGAGTTGTTTTAGGTCTTCGGCTGTCTTTGATTAAATTAATTTGCAACAGGCGAGTTAAGTCAATTTAGCTTTCTTATTATCTCTAATTTATCTTATCTCAATTAGGGAATTGAGAGGTAGTGTAGGGTGAGAAAAGAATTGTTGCGATGTCTATCATATTTATTTGTATTGCATCTTTTAATTATGAAAACGATTTTCCTCCTCATTTTTGGGAAATAGTATTGTTCAGTCAGTTGTCCCTTATTCTCTTGAGCTTTACGGTATGCAAAACGACGGCGGTGCGCACGAAAATGTAGTGAGTATATTTCTTGTATTTTCTCCATTATACTAGGACGTAAACTATAAGAATTAGATCGTGCGAGGAGCTATATCGTCACTATGCTGAGTCTCTGATGTTGCGTTTATTTCCAATAATATCGGTCTTCTGGATAAGGCGTCTGCAGCTACGTTTGCTCTTTCTATGGTTTATACTTTAACTCGTAGTTGTATTCTGTCAGTATGGCCTTTCAATGCTTCGTTTTGGAGTTATTGTTTTTGTTACTCAGCGCGTACGTGAGTGGTTTCTAGATCCGTGTAGTAAATTTCGTCAGGCTGATAATGCCCAAATAATAGCAAACATCTCTTTTTCGTTTGTTGCTTAGTATTCTTCGGTTTTATTTAGAGTTCGATAGGAATAATATAGGTTTCTCCTGTTGAGATAATATGACACCTAAGATAAAGTTTGAGGCATCGGTAGCCAAAACTCATTCCGAAAATATGGGAATATTAATATGACCTCGTTAGAGATGAGAGTGTTCTTAATTTTGGTTGGTGTTAAAAGAAAAGTAAATTTCCGGTAAAAACCTGCCATTCCTAGAAATGATCTTAGTTCCTTAACTGTGTATGGGGAATTCAGCTAAGGCTTTCACCTTTTTGTGGTTTGTTTTTATTTCATCATCCAATGCTGTTTTTTCTATATCGAATTCATTCACAGGTATTTGATAAAAGCCGCTTTTGAGGTCTACTATAGTGAAACACTTGTTTTGGCCTAGATTGGCTAAGATTTCATTAATTTCCGGTAAGGGGTACCTATCTGGGATTGTGACATTGTTCAATTTTCAGTAATAAATTTGCATCTTCTTTCTAGAGTACAATCCAAACTGGGGAATTGTTCAGGAATTTGGATGGTCTGAATGTTCCATAAACGAGTAATAGTTGTTAACCGTAGTTCGGGATCAGAGAAAACATTTTTAAGTTACAACATTTTTCCACTTAGTTTTTCTTTTAGCTCGGAATTGAGATGGGGTTTCTAATATTTATATTGTTGACGGAGTCAGCTGTTTGTAGCTGTCATTGACCTATGATTCCATCGAATGAATTTAGTTTAGGTATGATAAAATATTTTAGTTTTCGTTCTGGCTCAAAGAGGTCTATGAGAACATGGTTGTTAATTTTTAGGCTACCCGCTACAGAATTTGCTAGGAAGGGTTTTTGGTTTAAAATTGGAATTATGATGTATTTTTCCTGTTCGGTGTTCTTGGTAGAACCGGAGTATCCATAAAGAATTTGAAAATGTCATCGCTCTTCTACACGTTCCTTAATTTAAAATCTTTTATTTGCAAAATAGCTCGTACGAGCCCGGTTCTGATAATTGAACTAACCTCCGTGGACGGATTATTCTATCGACAATGGCTGCGAGAATGTTTTCCTGGGAATTCTAGGCGGTAGTTGTTGGTGCTGATTTTGAGGAAATTGGAAGTTATTTACGAAAGTTTGAAAAGTTTTAGGGTATCTGTGGCTTATGTAGCAATTCGAGATTCAAATTACACATCTGCCTGTTGGGTTGTTGAACTTTAGAGATTATTTTGTAATGCTATGACTCCCATGGCTGTGTCGGGAGGTCTTCTTTAAGATATTTTACAAAGCTAACGAGTTTTGTCTCTGTATGCCTGAATCACCACGATAATTGCCTCTTGGCTCATTTCTATGGATGACCGTTTATTCAGGATTAGCGAGAGATGTTAGTCTACTCGCTGATAGAAATCTGGCATAGTATTCTGTTTTTGATTGACACTATCATCTGGTACTCGAGAGTACCGAGGTCTCGCTTATCTGCATAATGCACCTTGATCCCCCCTTAGAAGTGTGTTATTCGACTCCAGAGCCGTATATGCGAGATCTTTGATTTTGTTTATGATGAAGCTGAGTATTCCGAAGAATTTCAGAGTATTTTAGACTTTCGTTTACTTATTATCTGATTTACTCTTTATTTTCATAATCCATATTCCACAATCCGGAAATTTCCTTAAGCTTTTCACCATACGCCGGGAATTCGGTCCATATCATTAAGGTCGTTTAAATATTTAGTGTCTATCTTTTGGTCGGCAGCATTTGGTGTACGTGTAGTACCTTGAATCAATCGCTCATACAGATCGAAGGTATTCATATCGTTTTGATTTGCAGTTGACTGAGAGTTCTTGTTCAATTTTAATGTTGCTTTCTTGACGATGTGTATATAAAATACAACCCATCACGAAAGTCGCAGTCAAAATACCTGTTGATATTAAAAATGGTAACTTTTATTTACAGCCATACAAATTGAAAATGATTTAATTATTCCTGGAGGCATATACAAATGTAAAAATTGGTATTCTGTAATGAAAGTCATCAACCAGTGTACTGAAGAGAAAATCTTCCTCTCCGAATGCTCCATAAAACCCCATCCAATTAATATTCGGGATTTCACCAAATAGAAGTGAAACCAGAAGACATTGAGAATTACAGATATGTCCGTAGGCCGGTTGCATTTAAAAAGGCTCCAATCACATTTCAAACAGTTATGTTATTTGGGCTATATGGATGACATCATCGTACCCAACTTCTTTACAAGAACACATAGAAACCCTATCGTACAGGTTTTTTAAAAATTAAAATCTCAAGATTCAATTTGATAAATATGAGTTTCTAAAAAAGGAAGTAGCCGTTTTAGGGCACCTCGAAACTTCTGAAGGTGTAAAGCCAAACCCAGATAAAGTAAAGTACATCGTAGAATTGCCAATACCAAAAACCGAAAATGAAATAATATCACTTCTTGAAGGTCTCCTAAGTTATTATATTCCGCCGAAGGGAACAGTATAGACAAACAAAATGCAGCAGAATGAAATAAATAAAAATCAGAATATTGAATCCAACCCCTGAAAGTACTTTCTGCCCCTTTATCAACTCCACCAATATTTTGACAACTTTACAATCGAATTTCAAAATTGAGAAAGTTCCAAAGAAACGCATTGAAACAGCGCCAATCGTAACTCTCCATTTTATACTTGAGGGATCACCGCAATCTTTTAATTGGATCTGTGTGCTGTTGTATGTAGACCCGCATTGTGCATTTAATCATTATTGTCGTAACCGAAGCAATTATTATTACTAATCCTGCAACTTAGGGCCGGAAAAAGTTGCGTTAAATAAGTTCTACGTAATTATTAGATTCAAAGTGATCTTGAACACTCAATTCAACTCCAAGTACGATAATTTTTACGTATATTATAGTTTCAAAATGAAATACATATTTTGGACCCACTTTGGCTCTATCTCAACGGTTAAGCTTGGAGTGATTATTTAATGACAACTCATAAATCAACTGACGTAATGGAATATCACCTCTTCTGAGACTTTAATACTCAAATTCCAGCTGTTAAAACCGCTGCACTAATTTTAATTCGCTGCATTCAAAATTAATTAAATGACTTATGTTATGTCTTGACGCTATAATTAATTAGAACATAATTTGGTTTAACAGTGTACGAGTAATACGAGCATCACTTTATTAATTTTAGTGCAGCTTAGTACTATAATACTATAATTATTTGGCACATACTTTTATTTATTGGAATTAAAGTAGCAAAGCCCTACCATCGATACGTGAAAATTAAAATGATGTAGCCATATTTATATTCAGCTTTGAATGCTAAAGCGTAGTAATGTTAATAAAAAAGTGTTGGCACAATAATTAACTGATTAAAATAATAAAGAAACAAATAGAAGTGAAGTGGAATACAATTTTAATATGAATTCAGTAAGTAACTAGTTAATTACATATAATTTTTCAACTACATTTTCCTTTTTTAAGAATACAATTTATATTCTAGAAATCGTCGACTGACTTTTTAAAACTGCTTAATATCGATATAAGAAAGTTGAAGGATAAATAAATTAAAAAATAAAATAGTGATAAACTTCGCTTTATGATAATCGAATGCATTGAATTGTAAGTTACCAAAACCGGATGGGTATTGCGAAATGGTAGGAACCCATCTTGATGATCACCGTTTCCAGAAAAAGTACCGAGTCAATAAAAAAACCTTCGAATATATCTGTAATATTGTGGGCAATGATCTTTACAGATCAAATACTATAACTAGACCATCTATAGTTCTGTCAAGAAACGCGTCATAATTGCATTACATATATTAAAAAGTACATGCGATATCGGTACTGTTGCCGATCTTTACAAAGTAGGCAAAAGTAGTGTAGGGCATATTTTAAACAAATTCTGCGAATCTCTAATTAAGCATTTATATGCAACGCAAATTAGTTTTCCTATTACAGAAAACGAAAGGGATTATATAAGCTCGCAATTTGTGAAGTTTATCCAAACTAATCCAAAAAATACAACAACAACACACTTATTGTAATAGTATTGGTGTAAGTAAACATTTAGGCGAATTTATATTGAGTAATTTAGAGGAGATGTGATTTTTTAATTGGCCTTAGGTACATTCCAAAGTCATTCTAAGTATTTTCTAAGCATTTGGCAAGAACTTCAGTGATAATGGGTCTGACAGGGTGTTCCATGAGCTCATGGAATACCCTGTCAGACCCATTAGAAAATCATATAACTTGCTTGGGACACTCCTTCTTATTTCAGAAGTCCACTAGTATCACTAAAGTTTATGCTAAATGCTTAGAAAATACTTAGAATGACTTTGGAATGTACCTAAGGCCTATTAAAAAATCACATCTCCTCTAAATTACTTAATAAAAATTCGCCTGAATGTTTACTTTCACCAATACTATTACAATAAGCGTGTTGTTGTTGTATTTTTTGGATTAGTTTGGATAAACTCCACTACAAACATTATTAT